>JASDDO010000022.1:18404589-18618987 GCA_030015575.1 Agapanthus africanus
CTAGGAAGATTATAAGAAATATCAGAAACAATGATTGTTCTTACAGTTGTTATATAGGTGAAACCATTCAAATTTTCAACAGATTCGCAGATCATAATGAGAAGAATATGAATAATGATTGCATGATCATATGAAAGGTACTCTCATGGAAAAGTAGAAAGGAAAATGTAAAAGGAAAAAGGAAAAAAGAAGAAACATAAAGATAAAGGAAAATAGAAAAAATAATTGAAAAGGATGTATTATTAACTGCAATTGATGTATTATTAACGATGTGGTAAGTGACCAATACCTTGGTGAGAAAAAAAATATTGCATCATGCAATCACTTTATATCTGAATGAGGATCGAGTGTAGGTCATATGATGGAGGTTGTCGGCCATCTGTTTAATGGAGAATTCATGTTTGCTTTCTGGTTCCCAACTCTGAATGTGCCGACTGCACTTCACTATATACAACCTAGACAGCTTTACTGATTTGCATCCTTAAGCTATTTAGGTTTTCGAAATTATTTCAGAAACTAAATCAGAAGAGCTTATATACTTACAACTTACAAGTCCACGGCTCTGTAGCTGTTCAGTCATCTTGAAATCCAAACGTCGATCAGCTAATAGGGAAGGCATATCCAGCTGATGTTCCAAGACTTATATCCTGATCACAGTTGATGTTCTAATTCACATGCACACGTGGATTTGATTTTTCCAAGTTATGTCAGGAATATATCCACCGAATATACAGGAAAACGACGGATAATGGAAATAATCGCACAAATAATGAAGACACGGGATTTTTATAGTGGTTCAGCAATTTGCCTAGTCCACTTTGCCGCACTAGTTTTCTTTTCTTCTTTCTTATACAGAATACAATATTACAAATAAATTTCACACTGCAAACTTGCGGTTTCTTTTCTTTC
The DNA here is from genome assembly GCA_030015575.1 of Agapanthus africanus. Lineage (NCBI taxonomy): Eukaryota > Viridiplantae > Streptophyta > Magnoliopsida > Asparagales > Amaryllidaceae > Agapanthus > Agapanthus africanus. Next base: position 18,405,499 of record JASDDO010000022.1, read on the forward strand.
TGAAAAACACACTTCTTCATGATTGGAATATCCTTTCAATCTGCATAACATTCATTATATAGGCAGCAAACCCCTTGGTTTACAAATTGATGTGATAAATTAAGTGTGGTCTTTTTTTCTTACACATGCATTGTCTTTGTCGTTTGCCTTTGCAAATCTCTTTAGTGCATTTAATGCACTTTGTCCTCTTTTTTGTTTTTCAAAACGAATCAAAGAAAAAATCTTCCTCTCATGCCTCAATGTAATTTGTCCATATTCTCTATTCATACATACATAATTTCCTCCATGTCACTTTCACCCATAAATATATGTATTTCCTTATCCCCCATTTGAATTCATGCAGCATTTGACCACCGTCCGCGTGTGCTGATAGTTCGTCAACGCCTGCGTCAAATTGCTAGACCGAGTCGGACTTTTTTCTGGGCTGATTTAAATAGGGTCTTTTTGGGCAGCTCAATAGTTTTAAGTCATTTTCATCACCATCTTGACTTAATAACCAGTGAATCTCGACACTTTCTTGAAATGTCATTTTCGTTGCTCTGGACTTTAACAATTTAGGCAAATCAAGTAAAAAGATTTTTTTTTACCGTAATCTTGTTTTCTTAAAAAAAATACTTCTTAGTGCGGCACCTCTTTATTATTAACCATGGAGGCCAAGTGAGGTATTGCACAACATCAGTTTCTCAATGGTGACAACCTTGGTAAACATATCTGCCGGAATCTTTGACCCAAGAATCTTTTCTAATATCAATGTTCCACCATCTACGAGCTCGCGAATAAAATGACACCTTAACTGAATGTGTTTTATTCTTAAATGAAACATTGGATTCTTTGCAAGATGAATAACAGACAGTCACTGAAAAGAGCATTGTTGTCTTGCTCTTTGCCTAACTTTTTCAGAAAATTCTTCAACCAAATCATTTCCTTTGCAGCTTCAGATATAACCATATTGTTGGGGCCAAAATTTACATCCTGATTGACCAAGTCAAAATCAAAGTCAACTCCAATCCAAACAGCCCAAGCCCAGGCCAAGTGGGCTCATGCCCAAGTCAAGCTTTGAACATGAAGCGGCTGGCCTCCCCCATGCCAAGAAGAAAATTATGTAATAAATAAATTTGATGCAATTTTCATGCATGAATGTAAAATAAATTGGCAAAAAGCCAAATTTTTGTAAAGCCCATGGCTCATGTGCAAAAACAAAATAAACACATGAGCTATGGAATGGGCAAAATGCCATTTTGTAAAGCCCAAAGGGCTATATGTAAATTTATAAGCCTATATAAAGCAACATGATGAAATGAAAAAAAATCCAATTTTAAACATTCTTCCCCTTTTTTTGAATTAAATCAAGAGTTTTAACTGCTTTTTTTTTCCCAAAAAGAAACAGTTTTTCACCAAAAAACCCTTGAAGGGGAGTTCGGATCTTCCATCAAATCCCCAAAATCGGTGATTTTTAAGTCTCACTCCTTTTTCTCCAAAATCCAGTCAACGGAGAGGAGGAAGGAGACCCATCTCCAAAATTCCCACTTTGGGAAGATCCAAAGCTTAAGAGAAAACCCAAGGCTCAAGGAAGAAGAAAGGGATCCCCTTTCATCATCTCCGAAAATCTCTTAAGAGTTTAACTCCACATATATATAAAATAATAAATCCTTTTTTAGGAGTTTAACTCCAAAAGTCAATTGGGAGTACAACTCCCAGTACAGGGGCTAACCCCTTTTTCCGCAGTCGCCCGGTGCCTACGTGCCGAACGCGTTCAGCACCGGCGTTCAGCATCCACGTGCGGGGCGCGTGTGGCGCCGGCGCCCAGCGCCCTCGTGCCGGGCACGTGTAGCGCCCAGCGCCCGTGTGCTGGGCACGTGAGGCGCTGGCGCCCACATGTCCTTTGGACGCTATTCACCCTTTTTTAATACACACTCCACAACACTTTCCCTGTTAGAAAAAATTTCTAACAGAGCGCTGCCCCACACCGTGCAAGGGGATGCTAGCCCCCTTGACCCCCAGCCCGCTATCCGGATAGCGGGACCCCCGTAAACTCTGCGAGGACCTCAATATACCCAAGACCCCTCAAAACACAACACATACACACTGCACATTGAATTCGCATGATCAGTTTGACCCGTCAATCGGAGGTTCTTTCGCTCCAAAGGCGATGGGTAATTAACGACAGCTTAGTGCGCGGCTATCGGAGATTCGGATCCCCACAATCAATAAACCCTCGCCTACCCTAGGCAGGGGGATCTGTAGTACGCCTAACAAGCGACGCGTATTTCCATCTCAATGGGGTGACGAAAAACACCGTACACATATATTCTGCTTCAGTTGTTGATAAAGCAACACTTTTTTGAAGTTTAGACATCCAACTCGTACCATCCAGCGACACTCCGTGCCGGGCAAACGTCACATGCAAACACTCCGTCTCGGGGAAACATCCAACACAGACACTCCGTCTTAGGAACACGTCAACCAGCGACACTTCGTCTCGGAGACACGTCAAGTATCGACCGTCTATGTCGTAAAAAAGACAGTGTCAGCCTTCCCCAAAAGCGGGAACCAAATCAAGTCACCTCCACGGAAGAGAAGATTCATCAATTTCATGCACACGACTCATATACGCGGTGTGCATTTATTGATGGGGGCACTTTGTTGGGACCAAAATTTACACCCCGGTTGACCAAGTCAAAATCAAAGTCAACTCCAAGCCAAACGGGCCCAAACCCAGGCCAAGCGGGCCCATGCCCAAGTCAAGCCCGAATATGAAGTGGCTGGCCTCCCCATGCTAAGAAGAAAATTATGTAATAAATAAGTTTGATATAATTTTCATGCATGAATGTAAAATAAATGGGAAAAAAGCCAAATTTTTGTAAAGCTCATGGCTCATATGCAAAAAGAAATAAGCACGTGAGGTATGGGATGGGCAAAATGCCATTTTGTAAAGCCCAAGAGGCTATGTGTAAATTTGTAAGCCTATATAAGGCAACATAATGAAATGACAAAAATAGAATTCATTCCCCTCAAAATCTAGGGTTCCTGTGCCTCCTTCTCCTTCCTCAAGTTCTAAACATTTTCCCCCTTTTTTGAATTAAATCAAGAGTTTTAACTCTTTTTTTCCAAAAAGAAACATATTTCACCATAAAACCCTTGAAGGGGAGCTCGAATCTTTCCATTAAATCCCCAAAATGGGTGATTTTTAAGTCTTACCCCTTTTTCTCCAAGATCCAGCCAACAGAAAGGAGGAAGGAGACCCATCTCAAAAAATCCCACTTTAGGAAGATCCAAGGCTTAAAAGAAAACTCAGGGCTTAACGGAGAAGAAAGAGGTCCCCTTTCGTCATCTCCGAAAATCTCTCAGGAGTTTTACTCCACAAATATATATATATAAGATAATAAATCATTTTTTTAGGAGTTTAACTCTAAAAGTCAACTGGGAGTACACCTCCTAGTGCAGGGGCTAAACCATTTTGTCCTTCTTTAGGAGTTTAACTCCAAAAGTCAATTGAGAGTACAACTCCTACTACAGGAGCTAGGTCCCTTTTTCCGCAGGCGTCCAGCGCCAGTGTGCCTGGCACGTGAGATGCTTGTAGGGTGTTTTTCGTCACCCCATTGAGATGGGAATACGCGTCGCTTGTCAAACATACTACAGATTCCTCCCATCTAGGATAGGCGGGGGTTTATTAATTGTGAGGATCCGAATCTCCGGCAGCGAGGGAAGCTCCGATTGACGGGTCAAACTGGTCATGCGAACTCAATGTGTAGTATGCGTGTGTTGTGTTTTGAGGGGCCTTGAGTATATCGGGGGCCTCGCAGAGTTTACGGGGGTCAAGGGGGCTAGCAGCCCCTTTACGGGATGTGGGGCAGCGCCCCGTTAGAAAAAAATTTCTAACGGGGGAGGTATTTTTTGTGTAGAGTGCATGGAAAAAAAGGGGGAGAAGCATCCTAAAAACGCGTAAGCGCCAGCGCCTCACGTGCTTGGCATGCGGACGCTGGACGTCGGCGAGAAAAAGGGGCTTAGCCCCTGTACTGGGAGTTGTACTCCTAATTGACTTTTGAATGAAGTTAAACTCCAAAGGGTTTGGGTTTAGAGTTAAACTCCTGAAAGATCTGGATTAGAAGTTAAACTCGTTTGAGGATTTAGGTGTAACACCCTAGTTCGTTATACATGCATGATCTGATTATTTTATTTATCGTGTGGCTATTTTCTTGATTTTATTTGTTTTGGGTGCATATAGTGTTTTGGGTAACTGTGCTTGGTATTCGACCCGACCCGTATGCTTGAAACCCGTCTTGACTCTTGTTACGTATTATCCCGGTTAGTTATGAGGATCCATGCACTTTCTTGTTGTATATCCTGTTTACCCGTATCATATATCTGGCATCTGCATTTTTTATAATACAATTAGAATCAAATAATATATTTTAAAATATCTAGCATGGTCTGCATCATACCCCTGACCCTATGATTGCATCCGTACATCGTGTTCTCGTCCCGTTTAGTAAAACGGACTCGTTTGTATCGCTACGTGCATACTACATGTATCCGTTTGGGTATGCATTTTCTTTAACCGGACATCGATTTTTGGTTTTTGTTGATACGTATATTATCCGTATTTTCAAACCATAATTTTAGACCCAATCCGGGCATATTTTGGAGTAATTTTGTATAAGTCAGAAAACTCAAATTTTCTTAATATAATATTATTTATATATTATATTGTTAATATATATTTCACTTATAATTTTACCTAACGAATATATTCTAAAATATTTTTTAAATCCTAACAATCCAATCCAATCTTACGATCCTCTCTCTGTGTGTGCACATTACTATATATTAATTCTTTATATTTTTAATAATAAAACCCATTCTCTTTAACTCACACGTACCCTCTCTCCTCTTCACCCTCATCGTTGTCGCCGTCTCACCCTCGCCTCAACATCCTCGTCATCATCACCTCCACCTCCTCCACTCCTCTTCTCCCCATCTCTTTCCCCGAGCTCCAAACCGTCACGATGAATCCCAAACCCATCAACCAGACCTCGTCGCTGTCGCCTCGTCGTCGACCATCCCTCACCTTTCTCGACCAATCAACCTTCACTTCTCCCTCTTCCCTTCTTTCCATGAAGAACCCAACAACCCACAGCCCCCGACCTCGCCTACACCCTCGCCGGAGCTCCGACCCCATCGCATCCGCGTCCTCGCCACCACTTTCTCCCCTCTCCTCTCTTCTTCTCCAAAACCCGAGCAAGAACCCCTGCACACCCAAGCTTCTTCCCTGCACGACCCCAAGAAAACCTACTGCCCTTGTCGTGAAACCACGTCGGTAACCCACGACCCATCATCGACATCCGTCTAGCCTCGCCTCTGTCCCATAGCACCACACCAGTGAACCCCAGAAGGAGCCCCTTCTCCTTCTTCTTTCTTCTCTTTCTTTTCTTGATCTTGTATTTTCCCGGTGATCGTCGGAGCCGTGCCGTCGCCGATGATCCAGGCGACCCAGTAGACGTCCCCAGACAGCGTGGTCACGTTCTTGCATAGCCTGGTCCTGTTCTGTACGCGCGTGTGTGCATCGCGACATTTACCGACGTCGGACGAGGCGTACGCACGGTTTTCCCGAAAAGGTCGATACGATATGACCCCGTCGTGAGATCCGATCTGGCAAGTTTATCTTGCTATATGCTATGATATACATTTTACATCCATATGAATAAAAATATTACATGTTTATTGTATTGTGCATCCCTGTTACAGTTTACCGTTTTTACGATACTCGTTCGCATCCGTACCGTATATTACATATTTAGTTGCATGACGGAACCGGATTATTTCATGTTACTGCTATATTTGTGTACCATGCTCGCTAGTGTGCATCATACAACTCATGGACTCATTATGATATCACTGATTATAGCTTGTGCATCCGTGCTATTACCGTGTTTCGATACTTGCTACAGTTTTACTCTGAGCATCCGTGTGATACATTGTGCACTACCTGACATGTCATAACACACTACTTGACCTATTATTTGGATCTTGTTACTAATACCAACAATCCTGACTTTTTGTCCTGATGGACGTTACTGTTGTCTGCATAGACAAAATCTGCACCTGCTTGATCCTGTGTTGGTATTAGATATCGATTGGCAATACCTGACTCGAACACAAACCTGGGGGAAAAGGGAAAATCAAGAATGTAACCGAACGTAACTCAAAAGGCTATCATATTGTTTGTCGTTTTTCCGGGCGTTACGGAATATATTGTTTGCCATTTTTCCGGACGTTACGGAAAAATCCTGTTACCGTGGTCCCGTAGGGAATGAACGGGGCATAAACTGATGGGTTGCGATGAGGATTACATTAATTGATTTCGAAAACTTTAGAATAGATAAACCCATAGTATAGTTTAAATTACTCACCGCACTCCACATACACACAACACCTCACCATTTCATTTCCATGTTTACTTGTTATATTCATGTTACTGTTTATTTTCATGCATGCATATCTCGTTGCATCATGGTTATTACTTATTATTATTGGTATTATGACGCACTGACGTCTTGGTTTAACATGGCCCAGTCCCTTTATCTCTTTCGCAGGCTGACGGGGAGTATTTCAGCCGTCAGGCCGAGCAATGAGGATCGTGTCAGTGCTTAGTTTAGTTTAGTTTCTTCCGCGGTTTTTTTCCTGATGTGAGCCCGTATTTAGGACGTATTTTTCAGATGTTACTATTTATTGGATTTATTACTTCCGCATTTATATTTCTTGACTCATTTATTCTGGCAGATAGACATGTATTAGTTAGTTTTATATGTTTTACCGTTTTTGATATCTTATCGACAGCCGTAATGTGACTGTAGAGGGATATTTCCTAACCACGTGTAGCATGGTTGGCTCTGTTACGTGCCGATCTTAGCGCACTCTGGGAAGCGGGGTGTGACATTAGGTCTTGGAGTTGAACTCCCCAAAGATCTTCGGAGGTGATCAAAAGGGACCCCTTTCTTCTCTTTTGAGCCCTGGATCTTTTCTTGAGCCTTGGATTTTTCCAAAGTGGGTTTTTTTGGAGATGGGTCTCTTTCATCCTCCTCTCTGTTGGCTGGATCTTGGAGAAAAGAGGATGAGATTTAAAAATAACCCCTTTTAGAGATTTGATGGAAGATCTGCGTTTCCCTTCAAGGGTTTTGTGGTGAAAACTATTTATTTTTGGAAAAGAAAGAGTTTAATTTAATTCAAAAAAAAGCAAAAAGGTTTAGAAACTTGAGGAAGGAGGAGGTACAAAAACCCTAGCTTTTGAAGGAATGAATTTCCTTTTTTATCTCATCATCATGTTGCCTTATATAGGCTTACAAATTTACATATAGCCCCTTGGGCTTTACAAAATGGCATTTTGCACATCCCATGTCTCATGGGCTTACTTCTTTTTGCACATGAGCCATGGGTTTCATAAAAATTTGGTTTTTTGCCTATTTTCTTACATTTATTCATAAAATTACATCAAAATTATTTATTACATGCTTTTCATTTTGGCATGGGAGAGGCTGGCCGTGGGGCTCGACTTGGGCATGGGCCCGTTTACTTGGGGTTGACATTGACTTTGACTTGGTCAACCGGGGTGTAATTTTTGACCCCAACAGCGCTGGCGCACACGCGTCCTTTGGATGCTATTCACCCTTTTTTATACACTCCACAACACTTTCGCCGTTGGAAATAATTTCTAACGGGACGCTGCCCCACACCCCGCAAGGGGGATGCTAGCCCCCTTGACCCCAGCCCGCTAACCCCAGCCCGCTATAACAGGACCCCCGTAAACTCTGCGAGTCCCTCAATATACCCAAGACCCCTCAAAACACAATACACGCACACTGCACATTGAGTTCGCATGACCAGTTTGACCCGTCAATCGGAGGTTCTCTCGCTCCAAAGACGAGAGATAATTAACGGCAGCTTAGTCCGCGGCTGCCGGAGATTCGGATCCCTACAATCAATAAACCCCTGCCTACCCTAAGTAGGGAAAATCTGTAGTAGCCTGACAAGCGACACGTATTCCCATCTCAATGGGGTGACGAAAAACACCCTACATATTCTGGCACGCCCGGTGGGATCTTTTCTCTCCTCCCATATTTCGGGTTAAACGTTCATACAAACTCAATTGACATATACATTGATTGCATGTACTGAAATTATGCTTCTTTATGCAGGTTAACGGTTTTCAATTGCAATCTTCGGACGCAGCAAAAATGTCTCCAAGAACAAACTCAGCTCTCAACACGGCTCCCATCTCCCACAAGATGAAGATGGACGCCAGGACGATCCTCACGACCAGTCTCGGGCGACGGTGGGAGGAGCCGCTACCATTTGGCTCTATTCTGTTCGTGCCAGCTAACGCCATCCCAGCTCCTCATGCTCCAGTAACAGACATACCGTCCTCAAAAGGCGGAAGGCCAAATGTGGTGATCTTGAGGGCACCACTACCCAAACGCAAGTCGATGTTTGAACGACTTTCCTTGACCCTAGCTGGGGGCAAGACCATCTACACCAACAAAGCAACAAGGCATCTCGGGAGGCCAAATGTGGTGATCTCGAGGGCACCACTACCCAAACGCAAGTCGATGTTTGAACGACTTTCCTTGGCCCTAGCTCGGGGCAAGACCATCTACACCAACAAAGCAACAAGGCATCTCGGGAAAGCTCCAGCGGTGCCCCTGACAACTGCTCAATCGAGTATCTTCTCTAAGCTCCCCGTCAATCGACTCACGATGGCTTCCTGGATGACGGATGCCCATCAAGCCCTCAAAATCGAGAAGCTAAAACAGAAAAGGCTCAGATACAAAGCCAACAAAAGGGCTACGGCTCCTGCTAGGCTGAGCTTCATGAGGTTCCAAGAACAGGGTTACCCCGCAACAACAGCTGAATCGGCTATAAAACTCGCCAACTCTTTTGAATCACTGAAATTGGTCCAGAAGAATGCCATGACCTCAAGAGTCAAGAAAGCTGCGATCTGGACAGCGCCACCCAAGGACCCAGTCAAACCAACCGTCTTCAGTCGCATGTCCTTTCCAAAGAGGAAAGACCACGACGATGGTCCGAAAAATCAGCCGCCAAAGATAAAAAGATGGTTGGATATATGGTCCACACTGTCTACATGATGGACACGCGCAGCAAAAGCAAGGACGGGGCCATCACATCTCAAATCCAATCTGGTATGAATGTGGCAGCCACTTCCCAATACCAGCATCCTCTCGAAGGTAATAAAGACCCTTTCAGTGAGGCTGATAAGCAGAAAGATCCCTCGGTTCATGAGGAGTCGGACTCGGAAAGCGAAGAGGAGCCAATCTTCCGTCCCAAGACCGCAGAGCAGCAATTTCTCTAAGAGCTCCAGAAGCAACTCAGAAACAAAGACAAGGAGATGGCCAAGCTCTACTGAAAGATTGACGACTTGACAAACGTCGTCTACAGCTCACGGCCCAACTTGCCTCTCAGCCGCCCGATCAAGCGCAGGGCTCTGCTCATGAACCGGAAAACGGTGTCCCGAAACAGCCGACGCCTATTCCCTCAAGTCGAAAGGTGGGCGAGCCGCATGAAAGTCGGCCGTAGCCTATCTCGGGAAATATCTTGACTACATATGACAGCAAGCCGCTAACGCAAGATCAAATCATGGATTTGGTCGCCAATAAAGTCAAAACATTGGTAGCCGAAGCCGGAGAGCAAAAAGATGTCAGTAGTAGCGAGAGACCATATCCTACTCGGTACGATCTTGTGGAGTTTCCCACTGGCTATGTCGTCCCCAAATTTGAAAGGTTCGACGGGACAGGAAATGCGAACCGACACATTGCCTAATTTAAAGCATCATGCGCGAATACTGGGGGCAATGATGCGCTCCTTCTCCGTCAGTTTATCAATAGCTTGACCAATACTGCTTTCGATTTGTATGCAAGCATACCGGATGACTCGATCACGATGTGCGCTCAAATAGAATCCATGTTCAAGCAAAGGTTCATGAGCGTCAGCAATAAAATCACCATTGCCGACCTCGTAAGGACCGAGCCAAAGAACAACGAAAGTAACATGGATTTTATAGTATGATGACGCAATCTCTCTGTCAAATGTGAACCGCCATTGGAGCAAGACCAATCTGTCGGTCTTATAGAAAATCTGAACAATTGGATGAAACCTTTCCTGTGCACCGCAGGTCTCAAAACATTCCAAGAGCTGACCAAAAAGGTTCAAATATTGGAACGCTCAAAACCCGAGTTCACTCAAGATCTCCAATTCACAAACATACCGAAACATCGGAGGGACGACAACTGGAAAAGCGAAAGTTCCAATAGCACCGATTTTCTAAATAAGCAGAGACCGGGCGGAGCAAAGATTAACAAATCTCGAGAGCCAACTTTGGAGGAAAGGAGAAATAAGATCTACTCTTTCAGAAGAGACAAGATTCCCAAAGTATTCAAAGATGCTCTGAAGAATGACCTGCGGCTACCAGAACCAAAAAGGCTTAGTGAAGCGAACAGGACTGATCATCCCAACTTTTACCCTTACCACTGAATGCTGGGACACACTATTGAAGATTGTTGCATCATTAAGGATTGAGTCGAGAAACAATACAAGGCGGGAGAAATATCATTATCCCCTGGCGTGTTGACAAACGATCGAGTCGCGACTGCCAATTTTATACAAATAGAGACCGAGATATTTGGGAAACCAACCGCTATCAATTGTTCACCCTCCCCTGAAAGGGGCAAACCACGGCAACAATCCAAAGGTTCAGCGATTAACGTTGATGATAAGGAGGTAACAAACGGATGCGTAATCCATACGGTCTACATGGTCGGACCTGGAGAAACAAACCCTCCTACCCTTCACAGCCATGGTGATTATATAGTTGACGCCGCCCAATATTGGCTCGTTTCAGATAATAATGAGGGCCCTGCTCGAGTTGCTAAGCAAAAGGAGCCAAAGGTTCTTGGGAAATCAAGCTAAGGCGATGAGGATGGCCCAGTCATCATCCCCAAAACTACAGAACAGGCGTTATTCCAATGGCTTCAAGAGCAATTTCAGGACCATGATAGGGAGTTACCCAAGATCCGTTCCAAAGTCGACGATCTGGTGAATGTTGTAGAAAATCTCGCAACCCGAGTCCTTCAAATGCAATCACAACAAAATCAAAATTTGGTCCATGAACCAACAAATGATGTCCCAAAGCAGCCAACGGCTATTCCCTCTGGTCTAAGAGCGGAATACCTTCATGAAAGTCGAAAACGGGTATCCCCCAGGAAAGTCCTGAAGCATGTCTGCGGCCAGTTGACACGGGGCAGAATTAAGGGAAATTCATCAGCAGGTCCCGAAACTCTCCAGGACCAACTTAAAAGAGTCCAGATGCTGGAACATGCGGGTTCCGAATCTCTTCCAAACTACCAATATAACAACAAGTCCAAATATCCGGAGAACGACAACCGCAACGGTGGACCTCCCAAGGACACTGAATCCTCTATTGTATCTGCCGACCAAAGCAGGCGAGGAGCAGGAAGGCCTAATGCCGACCAGCCTCAAAAACCAGTGTTGGGAGAGGGAGGAGAATTGTCCCTGAAAGAGAAATTGAATAAGGTCTACTTTTTCAGAAGGGACAGAGTCCGTAAAATATTTAAGGACGCCCTGAGAAACGGTCTGCAATTGCCTAAATCAAAAGGACTGAATGAAGCAAATATGACCGATGATCCTTTGTACTGTCCGTATCATAGAATGGTGAGTCATACTATTGAAAACTGCTTTGTTTTCAAGAATTGGGTGGAAAAACAATACAATGAGGGAGTGGTCTCATCGGCCAAAGACGCGTTACCAGAAAACCAAGCTACGATTGTCCGCTCCGTTCGAACGAAGACTAAAACTCTCTGGGGGCAAACGGCTCAATCGCCCGCTCCAGAAAATGACCCAGTTCATCGCAGTTTCTACGGGACACACATGAACGTCTCTCCAAAAGGACAAAGAGAGCATTGAAGCACCGTGAGATCAAAGTCCAAGGATTTTTGAATAAGTGCACCGTAAGGACCACCACGTCGTTAAACTGGGAACATTCGACCTCTAAGTCGTTAAACTGGGGATGTAAAAAAATGTGTAAATAAATTTAAAAAAAGCCGAAATAATGGGGCAACTTACAATAAAAATCAGCGGGTAAAATAAAAATGAAAATAAACAACTGAAATGATAGGGCAATCGCGATCTTCGCGATAAGAAAAGCTGAAATGGTGAAGCAATCGCGGTAAAAAAATCCCAAAATGGCGAATGATGAGTCGCTCCTGGTACCATATTCCAGTACAGTGATGCAGACGCCAACCAAAATTCAAATTCCTAAACGGCGAATGATGAGTCGCTCCTGGTAACATATTCCAGTGCAGCGACGCAGACGCCAACCAAAATCCAAATCCCCCAAATTCACCAGCCCTACGGCCAGTCCCCAAATTGACTACCGTATACAATCCGCAGGCTCAAATAATCCTCATCACACACATGCCTCACCGCAACCACAGCCCCGCGGCCGGTTTCCACCCATGGAATTAAGCTCTATTTAGGAAAGACCCAATCATATGTCCTCACGATACATGAGAAGAACAAAACTTACGAGATCCTTTCGACTCGTAAGAGAACACCTTCGTAAGATCCTTACGACTCATGAGGGAAAAACACACTTGGGGATCCTCAGACTCCTAAGGAGAAAATACACCTACGAGATCCTTTCGACTTATAGGGAGAAAATGCTTTCATGGAACCCTTGCGACTCATAAAATTGAAAAACTTAGGTGATAGAGACCTATAAACCTGTCTTCTAAGCCATCACTCCCTAACGGGCAAAGGCAAATGATGAATTTCTCCCGACACCTGAGCTTCAGTGTTAGGAATGCTGATGCTGACCCAACCCTAAAATTCCAAACTTTTGATCCAATAGACCCCAAAGTCATTAAACTGGGAACAAACCTTTAAGCTGTTAAACTGGGAACAGATGACCTATAAGTCGTTAAACTAGAAACAAGGGAAATCCCCTCATGGCAAATGATGATACACATTCCAGTGTAGCGATGCTGATGCTAAACAAAAATCCAAATTCCAAATCCCACGCTGCAATGCCTCGAATTCAAGGGTCCCGTCAAATAAGGCAGGAATCAGACAAATCAAACTAAAGTCCCATCCGGAAGTGCTTCCAAGCTCAATAGTCCCGCCGGACAGATTGGAACTTCCAAAACAAATCAGGCCAACCAATTCCGACAATGGCCTCTACATCAAAATACAGTGACACTCCATGCTGGGGAAACGTCGACCAACGACACTCCGTGCCGGGGAAACGTCGACCAACGACACTCCGTGCCGGGGACACGTCGACCAGCGACACTCCGTGCCGGGGAAACGTCAAACAGACACTCCGCCTCGGGGATAAGTTGACCAGCGACACTCCGTGCAGGGGAAACGTCGACCAGCGACACTCCGTACCGGGGAAATGTCGACCAGCGACACTCCATGACGGGAAAATGTCGACCAGCGACACTCTGTGCCGGGAAAACGTCAAACAGACACTCTGCCTCGGGGATAAGTCGACCAGCGACACTCCGTACCGGGGAAACGTCGACCACAGACACTCCGTGCTGAGGAAACGTCGATCAGCGACACTCCGTGCCGGGGACACGTCGACCAGCGACACTCCGCCTTGGGGATAAGTCGACCAGCGACACTCCATGCCGGGGAAACGTCACATACAAACACTCCGTCTCGGGGAAACGCCCAACAAGCGACACTCCGTCTCGGAGACACGTCAAGTATCAACCGTCCATGTCGTAAAAAGGGTAGTGCCAGCCTCCCCAAAAGCAGGAACCAAATCAAGTCACCTCCACGCGAAAGAAGATTCATCAATTTCATGCACACGGCCCATATACGCGGTGTGCATTTATTGATGGGGCACTTGGTTGTGGCCAAAATTTACACCCCAGTTGACCAAATCAAAATCAAAGTCAACCCCAAGCCAAACGGGTCCAAACCCAGGCCAAGTGGGCCCATGCCCAAATCAACCCCGAACATGAAGCGGCTAGCCTCCCCCATGCCAAGAAGAAAATTATGTAATAAATAAGTTTGATATAATTTTCATGCATGAATGTAAAATAAATTGGCAAAAAGAAATAAACACATGAGGTATGGAATGGGCAAAATACCATTTTGTAAAGCCCAAGGGGCTATGTGTAAATTTATAAGCCTATATAAGGAAACATACCGCTCGGCTGCCTCGTAGTAGGGGATTTGATCCCTGGCGTTGTGGGGCAGGGGAGCTACCAGCCAGGGATAGCCGAGCGGGGTAGCCGCTCGGCTGCCTCTTGGCGAGGGCTTCGATCCTTAGCGCTGGAGGGGCCGTGCAAGGCCTGCTAAGGATGGACCGAGCAGTGAAGCTGCTTAGTTGCCTGTTGGCGAGAGCTTTGATCCCCAGCGTTGTGGGGTAGGGAGCTACCAGCCAAGGATAGCCGAGCAAGGTAGCCGCTCGGCTGCCTCTTGGTGAGGACTTCGATCCTTAGCGCTGGAGGGGCCGTGCAAGGCCTGCTAAAGATGGACCGAGCAGTGAAACAGCTCAGTTTCCTCTTGGCGAAGGTTTTGACCCCCGGTGTTGTGGGGTAGGGAGCTACCAGCCAGGGATAGCAGAGCAGGGTAGCCGTTCGGCTGCCTCTTGGTGAGGGCTTCGATCCTTAGCGCTGGAGGGGCCGTGGGAGTCCTACTAAGGATGGACCGAGCAAGATGGCTGCCCATTGCCTTTTGTGCGAGGCTCTGTCAGTCCTCCTTGGTGCGAGTACCGGGAAGAGGGACAGTCGCTGGCGACACGTGTCATGATCGCGTGGGGAACGTGAAGCGCCGGAGTAGTGTCGTTTCAATTTCGCATCGAGCGGCGCGATGTCAGCCGTGTGGCGGCACAGTTGCGGGTGAAACGGGCGACCGTTGAACTCCGGGGGCATTGTGGATTATATAAAACGGAGGGAGTGTTGATTACTCCCTTCCTCACACCCGAAACGTAAGAATGGAGGACTTCCCTTTCACCATCCCCGATATTATAAATTTCGAGGATGTGTACCTTTACGATCAGTACTGTACTGAGGACACAGTGCAGTTGGTGATAGGCCGCATCGAGGATCATTTTGGCCGATTGCTCCCCCGACGTTCCCCCCTACTTCAGCTGTTGATGTACTCCATCTGGAGGGCGTCGCCGGGGCTCTACAACCCCTTGTCCGAACAGCTGAAAGACGAGGTCATTGGAAAGCTAAGGTCTCTGAGGCGCTTCGGCCTGATCTCTGCGAGTCGGCTAAATGCTCGGTGGCGCTCGTCCTTGAGGGCTACCAATTGAGGCACGATGCCGACGTTCGCAGGGGCATCGACGGTAGAGGTTAAATGTCGCGAGGGCTCGGCTGGCGGAAATATCCTCAGAGTACCACGAGCAGTGTTCTTTGCATCCCCTTCCCCCACTATTGTAATTTTTTTTTGATGTACGGCTGAGGAACCCACAGTACCTTTTGAATGAATAAGACTCTTCTTTTGCAATGTTCTAGTGTTCCCTTCTTGTTATTTGAATGGAAAGGACTTTTTAGAAAAATTTACATTGTCTTTGTGAAATGAGAGGTACACACTCGTAGGTATTCATTTTACTGGTACAGCTTGAGCTTCTCAGCGTTGTAAGGCCGTGGAAACTCGTGCCCGTCCGCGTCCTGCAAGCGGTAGTCTCCGCCGGGAAGCACCTCGAAGACAAGGAAAGGACCGTCCCATTTCGGGGAAAACTTATGCAGCCTGCCCTGATTGACGAACTCGTTTCGCCGTAGGACCAGATCCCCGGTCCTGAAGGAGCGACGCTTGACCCGCGCGTTGTAGTATCGGGCAGTATGCTGCTGATAGGCGGCAACCCTGATCTGAGCCCGGTCTCGTTTCTCCAACAAGATATCCAGGTTGGTCCGTAGTGCCGTGGTGTTTGCTTCGTCGTCGAAGTGTTCGACCCGATGACTGGGTAGCCCGATCTCCGCTGGGACCATTGCCTCGGTCCCGTAGCAGAGGCTGAAAGGGGTTTCCCCGGTGGGGGTCTTCTTTGACGTGCGCATGGCCCATAAGACCCGGAGCAGCTCCTCGACCCAACTGCCTTGGCGTCCTTCTAGGCGGGTCCGGAGACCTCGGAGGACGTCCCGGTTAGCAACTTCGGCCTGCTCGTTGCATTGGGGATGTGCGGCCGCGGCAAACTTCATGAGGATACGATATTCATTGCAGAAATCCTTCACTTTCTTGTTTTCGAAGTTCGTCCCGTGGTCTGTGATGATATACCTCGAGATGCCGAACCAGAGTATCAGGTTGTTCTGCAGGAACTTGATGGTCGTGGCGGCATCTAATTTCCTGATGGGGACGGCCTCGATCCACTTCGTGAAGTAATCTACTGCAACGAGGACATACTTGTGCCCGCCCGTACCGGTCGGGAACTGGCCCATCATGTCCAATCCGCACTGGGCGAACGGCCACGGGGAGGTTAAAGCGGTCAGCTCGGTAGCCGGAAAGCGGGGTATGCTTCCGTGGAGTTGGCAACTTTTGCATCTCCTGACGAGCTTCTGGACGTCTTCGTGAATAGTTGGCCAGTAGTACCCCTGGAGCAATGCCTTCTGGATTAAGGTTCGGGCCCCTTGGTGTGCGCCGCCGACCCCTTCATGGATTTCACGAAGGATGTAGTCGGCTTCGTGGGGGTCGACGCACCGAAGCAGGGGCTGAGTGAAGGATTTCTTGTAAATATTCCCATTGCTCCAGACGAAGTGACAGGCTTTGGCCCTAAGACGGCGGGCCGCTCCCTGATCTTTTGGGAGTGCACCATCCCTTAGGAATTCCACGAGGGGCTTCCTCCAGTCTTGGTCATCTTCCTGCGCCGCATATACACCAAGTATTGTCGCCCCGTCTTCCACGCTGGGCCGTGGCAAGATCTCGAAAAGGATAGATCGCTTGTTGTTGGCCGAGTAGGACGAAACCAGCTTGCTCAAAGCGTCGGCTTGGGCATTGAGCTGCCTGGGTATTTGCTCTACCTGAACTTCGTCGAAGTTCTTCCGAAGTTTTCTTACCTCGGTTAGATACTTCACCATTAGAGGTTTCCGAGCCTCGAAGTGGCCGGTCACTTGGCCAACGACTAGGGCTGAGTCACTGCGGATTCGAATTGTTTTCAGCCCCAGCCCGGAAGCCATGCGCAGTCCAGCCAGGAGGGTCTCGTACCCTGCCGCGTTGTTTGAGGTCTTGAATCTGAGCTTTAAAGAATACTCCATTTCTGCCCCGTTCGGTCCCCGAATGATGAGGTCGGTGCCACAGCCTTCCTCAGTTGAGAACCCGTCGACGTAAATGACCCACTCAGGGACCGAGTCGGGTCTCCCCATGATCGGGTGTTGAGCCACGAGGGTCAGTGTGGACTCCTGTTCCTTACTGGGGATGGTGCACTCGACGATAAAATCGACCAGGGCTTGTGCCTTGATGGCCTGCCTCGGGCGGTATTTTATGTCAAACTGGGACAGCTCCCACCTCCACTTCTCTAAGCGGCCCGAGGATTCAGGTGAGGCGAGGATAGCCCCCAGCGGGCGCTCGGTGAGAACGAGAATAGTGTGCGCCTGGAAGTAGTGTCGTAGCTTCCTTGAGGCCACAATGAATGCCAGGACGATCTTCTCTATAGCCGGATACCTCGTTTCCGCGTCTTTGAAGACGTGGTTCACGTAGTATACTGGCTTCTGCACTCCGTCGACCTCTCATACGAGTACTGAGCCCGCTGCTTGATCGGAAACCGCCAGATATAATGAGAGCTCGTCTCGTTCAACTGGTCGAGTTAGCAGCGGTGGCGTCGCAAGATACCTCTTTAATTGGTCAAAGGCGGTCTGGCACTCCTCTGACCACTCGAACCTCGGGATTTTCCTTAGAGCTTTGAAGAATGGGAGGCACTTTTCCCCCGACCTCGACATGAAACGGCTCAGAGCGACTACCCGCCCTGTCAGTCACATGATCTTGACGTTGGTCTTGGACGCGGTCATGTTGAGGATAGCATCGATTTTTTCTGGATTGGCCTCGATCCCACGGTGGGTGACCATGAAACCGAGGATCTTTCCTCCAATGACCCCGAATGCGCACTTGGCGGGGTTCAGTTTCATCTTAAACTTGCGGAGTACCTCGAAGGCCTCGCCCAGGTCCTTGGTGTGGTCGGTCGACGAGCCTGATTTGATGAGCATATCGTCGACGTAAACTTCCATGTTCCTGCCGATCTATGGTATGAACATGCGGTTGACCAACCATTGGTACGTAGCCCCAGCGTTCTTGAGGCCGAAGGGCATCACCTTGTAGCAGTATACCCCCAGTCCGTTGTAAATGCGGTGAGATATTCGTCTGCCGGATTCATACGGATCTGATTGTAGCCGGAGAAGGCATCCATGAAGCTCAATAGCTCGTGGCCTGCCGAGCTGTCTACAAGCTGATCTATCCGAGGTAGGGGATAATTGTCCTTGGGGCAGGCCTTGTTGAGGTCGGTGAAGTCGACGCACATGCGCCACTTCCCGCTTGACTTCCTGACCAGGACTACGTTCGCTAGCCACTCCGAATAGGGCGCATTCCAAATGAAGTTGACGGCGAGGAGCCGATCTACCTCGTCCTCGATAGCCTTCTGTTTGACCGGGGCGAAGCTTCGCTTTTTCTGCCTGACGGGTCGGGCCGTAGGATCTACCCCGAGCTCGTGAGATATGATTTCGAGGTCGATCCCAGGCATGTCAGCAGGCGCCCAGGCAAACACGTCGGAGTTTTTCCTGAGGAAGTGAACCAGGTCGTCTCGCTGAGTTCCTGTCAGAAGCGATCCGATCTGGACAATCTTTTCGTCGTCCCCTTCTACCAGGAGGACCTCTGTTAGTGGTTCGACCGCGGTTCCTCAGACCTCTTTTCGCTTTCTCGAGTGTCCAGAGAACCCCTGATGTCACCCTCTCCTTCGACATCGTCGACCGGCCTCTCCGACGAAGATGTTGCGGAGAAGCAAACCTTTACAATTCGCTGGTCTCCATAGACCCAACCTATCCCGCCCTGGTCGAGAGGGAATTTCATCGCCAGGTGGTAGGTCGATATCTGGGCCCGAAGGGAGTTCAGCGTCGGACGGCCGAGGAGGATGTTGTAGGCCGATGGAATTCTCGCTAAGATGAATTCCACCGGCACTGTCCGAGTACGGCCGGCCTCCCCGACGTTTTACTGTAGAGTGATTAGCTCTTCCGCCGGAATGGAGTGGTTAGTGAATCCTGAAAGGACGTGGGAGGTCGGCCTCAGGTCTGCCGCGGTGAGCCTCATTCGCAGAAAGCAGTCATAAAAGAGAATGTCTGCCGAGCTTCTCGAGTCAACCAGGATCCTGTGCACCTCGTATTGATGGACCCAAGCCGTAATCACCAGGGGGTCGTTGTGGGGGAAGGATATGCCGTGAAAGTCCCCGTAGTCAAAAGTGATCGGCTTGGTCTCCCTGGCCTTCTTCCTCGGACAGCTGCCGGCCTCCGCGGCTGGCGTAGGGTGCCGAGCCTCGTAGGTACTCGACGTACCCCCCGCCGTCATGACCATGATTTTTGACGAACCTTGGTTCCTTTCGGTGAGGTTCCTTACACCCCGATGGGGTTGTTTTTTAGCTGCCGTGAAGAGTCTCGCACGCCGTCGAGGGAGGAGGTGCCGGTCATGCCTGCGAACAGGCGAGCTGACCGCCACCACCTCAGGAGAGACAGGGGTGCGACGAGACTCAGGATGAAACTCTCTGGCGTAAGACCTCGGAGCCAAACGAAGCGGTGCCTACCGAGTTATTGAATATGTCAGCCCGGGGGACCTGCGTGTTAGTTATATATATACCCTAGAGGTCATTGATGTACATATGATGTATATTATAATGGATGCTTGGATATATATATAGAGGACTTTCTTACTCGACATGATAGTATGCTATTTGGTTTCACTTTATCTTAACATGTTGACTTGTATTAGTTTACTGTCTTGCTCTCACATGTTGATAAAGCCCTTAGGATATGTACTCGACTACTGGGACTATGATGAGATCATACTAGTGGGGCCAGGGTAGTCAACGAGTACATCCTATAATTGTTCCTAATTGAGGGTGTATCGAGACAGGGCATCGATACACCAGAGTAAACTAGCGTGAGTAGACTAACGTATACGCATCTTGACCCATATGATGGGCGATGGATGATCCCATCGGTGTTTGACATCAAAGATGGTGTACGGGTGCTCAGTGGAGACTGGATACACTGGACGCACTCGCCGAGAACTCCCAGATGGTATTATACCTCACGTCAGATGGCAGTTCTCTGGTGACACTGGTACAGGTTAGTCTATAGACCCGAGATCGTCATAGAGTCTTGTGTGATTCCCACTGTGCTTTGATTTCCACCTTACCGCGTCCAAGAAGGCGTGCAAAACGGTGGCTTTTGGATACAGTCCCGAATCACATGGAGGCAATGAGCGATAGGAGGGAATTCGTCTCTCCCGGTATAAGGAGTTGATGTTGTGCTGTGTTCGATTGGCTATAACTGGAAGTCCCTGGCCAGGGCTGATATCGAGTACTAATGGTAAGTGTTATCAGTAGTTTCTCGACCTGTTATGTGCCTCACATCGACACGACTTATCGGTTACTGGGGTCTGACGTTTACCACCCCTAGACTAGATATGCGACATATCAGACGAAAAGACCGGACTGTACGGGAGTGTTACTGATTGGATTTACAGGAGAATGTACAGGCTTGCTTGTTGATCTTCTGATCGCTCAATACCTGGGTGGCTGTTACGTTTAGCTGACCGTTTGCAGCTTGTGGGTGTTTGATATGATCATCACCTACTGCCGGCGTATTGACGATTCTTTAGAGTCCTACACAGAGATTTCCTGGCTCAGGCAAAACGGAGTAAGAGCGCATATGTGATATGTGCGGGACCGAGAATAATACGATATGAGATACCGTATTCTATTCTCGCGATATATGATATCGGTCGGATATATGTGATATAGCCAGGTCATCGGATCAAGTGTTGATTCAATGAATCGATACATGTTATATTAGTCGGTTATATGCGATATAGCTGGATTGTCGGATCAAGTGTTGATTCGATAATTTAATGTATAATTATATATGTGATATATTACATTACATTATCTAATATAAGCTCGCTTTATTGATTCATTTTTTTATCGGATAATACATTGATATATATGCGATATATGTTAATTGTATTATTTTCTTTTGATACAAAAATATATTATATATATGATATATAATATTGTAACAAGTTATGATTACTAATGCAACATGATTTGTGGAGATTAAACATAATTAGGGTTTGATTTGAGTTAGCTTTTTCATGAAGCTTCTAGAAGCTTTATTTTGTTTTAAGCTTTAGATATTTTGGATTGATATTTTGTGAAGATATTTCTTAACCCAACCCAAACCCTTTACCCTAGTTAATTCTCTACAAAGGTAAAGCCTTCATACTTGACCCAACGTTGGATTTGTAACCATGATAAGAAATTCATTATTCATCACAAAAGACGACTTCTTCCTACTTGACCCAACGTTGGATTTTAAACCCACCGTTGCCGGTCCCAAGTCCGGATGAGAAAGGGTGAGGGTTGTGGTAGGCTTGTGACAGCCAACGGAAAACTTTGTCACATTCTATGACATGAACCATTACAAGAATATCGTTGGGGCGTCCCCTACTCAGCGACGCGCTACATCGGATCCCGGATGTAGTGTTAAATATGCAAAGGCTTGGTCGTCGTCCAGATGCGGCGCGCTACATCGGACCCCGGGTGTAGTGACAAATAAGCAAGGGTCGTCGTCTAGAGACGACGCGCTACATCGGACCCCGGGTGTAGTGACAAATAAGCAAAGGTCGTCGTCTAGAGACGACGCGCTACATCGGACCCCGGGTGTAGTGACAAATAAGCAAGGGTCGTCGTCTACAGACGGCGCGCTACATCGGACCCCGGGTGTAGTGACAAATAAGCAAGGGTCGTCGTCCAGAGACGGCGCGCTACATCGGACCCCGGGTGTAGTGACAAATAAGCAAGGGTTTCATAGGATCCGTCTAGCTTCTTGGAACATAGGTTCCCTTACGGGTAGACTAATAGAATTAGTGGAGGTGATGATTAGGAGGAGAGTTGGTATTATGTGTTTGCAAGAAACTAAGTGGGTAGGTGAAAAGAGTAGAGTCATAGAGCCTTGGGGTTATAAGCTTTGGTATACGGGTAGAGATAAAAATCGTAATGGGGTAGGTATAATCATAGATAGACGGTTGCTTGAGGATGTAGTTGAGATTAGGAGAAAAGGTGATAGAATTTTACTGGTTAAGCTTATTCTAGGTGGAGAGATCTTTAATGTTATTAGTGCTTATGCACCACAGATAGGTCTTGATGACGCTAGTAAGCGTCTATTCTGGGAGGATTTAGACGAGGTGGTGCAAAGTATACCTAGTGGAGAGAAGTTATTTATTGGTGGTGATCTTAATGAACATGTAGGTACTAGTCGTAGTGGATTTGATACTATCCATGGAGGTTTTGGTTTCGGACAAAGGAATGAAGTAGGTGACTCGATTCTAGATTTCGCTTTATCTTATGACTTGATCTTAGCAAACACCTGGTTTAGGAAAAGAGAGTCCCACCTTATCACTTTTAGGAGCGGATCAAATGCTAGTCAAATAGACTTTTTTCTGACGAGAAGAATAGATAGAGGTTGTTGTATCGACTGTAAGGTAGTGCCAGGTGAGAGTGTAACTACTCAACATAGACTTTTAGTTCTAGATTTTCGATTTAGAAGAGAACCTAGGAAGATTAGACGTAAGGTAGAGCCTAAAATTAAATGGTGGCGATTCAAAGAAGGTAATCAAAAGGCTTTTATAGATCGTGTAGTACAAGAAGCGGATTGGCAGTCGGAAGATGATCCAGACAAAACATGGAACAAAATGGCTAGTTGTATCAAGAAAGTAGCTAGAGATCTACTTGGTGAGTCGAGAGGTGATGCTCCACCATCTAAGGACATATCATGATGGAATGAAGATGTAAAGGCTGCTATTAAAATTAAAAGGGATTCTTATAAAGATTTGAAGAAAAGTAGAGATGTGGAGAGATTTGAGAAGTACAAAATGGCTAAAAAGGAAGTTAAGAAAGCTGTTCGGGAAGCTAAATCTAAGGTCTACAAGGAGGTGTACGAGAAATTAGACACTAAAGAGGCTGCAAATGATATATACCGGATTGCTCGAATGCGGGAAAGGAAGACTAGAGACTTATGTGCGGTGAAGTGTGTCAAAAATGAAAATCAGAAGGTTTTAGTTCGAGATGAGGATATCAAGGAAAGATGGAGAGATTATTTTGACAAATTGTTCAATGAGAGCTTTACTAAGAATTTGGATGGACTTGTCATTCAATCTCAAGATATAAATCGTGATTTCATGCGTAAAATAAGACTTACTGAGGTTAAAGAAGCTTTGAACATAATGGGTTTAAGAAAAGCGGTTGGTCCTGACGGGATTCCTATCGAGATTTGGAGATGCTTAGGCGAAATAGGCGTTAAATGGCTGACAGATCTGTTTAATAAGATTTGGCAGACAAAAAAGATGCCAAATGAATGGAGGAAAAGTATCCTTGTACCTATCTACAAGAATAAGGGTGACATTCAAAGTTGCTCAAACTACCGTGGAATAAAACTAATGTGTCACACCATGAAACTTTGGGAGAGGGTGATTGAACACAGGCTAAGGAAGAATATTAAGATAACAGAGAACCAATTTGGGTTCATGCCTGGACGATCGACGACAGAGGCGATTCATTTGCTTCGTCAGCTTGTCGAGCGCTTTCGAGAGAGGAGAAGAGATTTGCATATGATATTTATTGATTTAGAAAAAGCGTACGACAAGGTACCTAGAGAGGTATTATGGGGGACAATGATGAAAAAGGGGGTCCCCGTCAAGTATATTGACATAATCAAGGATATGTACGACGGAGTAGTGGCAAATGTCAGAACTTGCGGTGGCTTAACAAGTGATTTTCCGATTACTATTGGTTTAAATCAAGGATCTGCATTAAGTCCTTTCCTGTTTACCATCGTGATGGATGAGCTTACTAGAACTATCCAAGATGAAGTCCCTTGGTGCATGCTATTCGCTGATGATATTGTTCTAGTAAATGAGACGAAAGCAGGGGTTAATGCCAAATTGGAATTATGGAGACAAACATTGGAATCTCGGGGATTCAGATTGAGCAGGTCCAAGACAGCATATATGCACTGCAAATTTAGTAGCCAGAGAAATCAAAACCATATTGGTATAACATTGGAAGGGCAAGAGATATCACCGAGCGACCAGTTTAGATATCTAGGTTCCATCATCCAAAGGAATGGGGAGATCGATAGTGATGTTAATCAAAGGATCCAAGCTGGTTGGTTGAAATTGAGGAGTGCAACAGGGATTTTGTGTGATCGTAACTTTCCGTTAAAATTGAAAGGGAAGTTTTATCGGAGCGCTATTCGGCCTGCCTTATTATATGGTACAGAATGCTGGGCTCCTAAGAAGCATTATACACAGAAGATGCACGTAGCGGAGATGCGCATGCTTCGTTGGATGTGCGGTAACACTAGAAAAGACAAGGTACGAAATGAGGATATTCGTGCAAAAGTTGGTGTAGCACCCGTGGAGGAGAAGATGCGGGAAAACCGGCTTAGATGGTTTGGTCATGTGCGACGCAGACCTATGGAAGCACCGGTTCGACGAATAGATACTCTCGATATGGGTAATGGCAAAAGGGCAAAAGGGAGACCGAAGAAAACATGGATGGAGGTGATACGAAACGATATGGTTGCCAAAGGACTCAATGAAAGTATATTGTTCGATAGAAGTGAGTGGAGACAGAGGATTCATGTGTTGGACCCGGCGTGATTCTCATGTTGGTTCATGTAGCCTACCCCTTATGCTTGGGATAAAAGGCTCAGTTGTTGTTTGTTGTTGTTGAGAAAAGTGATGCATTAAAGTGAGAAAATGAAAACAAAAGAGAGCTAAATTCCTACTTCATCATCCTCATCTATTCTAACCAATTAGATTAGGGTGTTCACTTCATTAATACTTGATTAGAGAAGTGAGAGCTTGAGTTAAAAATTCTTCAAGGTAGATCATCTTCGAAACGGAAGACTTCAAGCAAGCATAGATCATTCGGCTTATGGAGCCTCTCTAGAGTCCGGAAGTTCATGGATCGCGGCGAAGGGACTACTACTCGGAGCTTATGAAGCGAAGGAGCGGACTACAAAAGTTGTAATCCCTCTCTCTTAGATGTAAAGATGTTTACATGTTATGTTAACCCTAAAACTCTAGCAAAGATCCTCGCTTTAGGTTGTTCGGCACTTGAAAAAAATTTGATTTGGCATGGTTGATGCCTAATGAGCCTTGTGATAGTGCCTAGCAACCCTACAGTGGTATCAGAGCCTAGCTAGAGCATTAGGCGACGTGTAGACGAATTTAAAAGTCCGATCGAACTCCGAAATATCGTAAATTACCCCCTCTCTGGAAATTTTTTAAAAAGATGGTTTTTTCCGTATTAAAAATACTCAGAAAATTAAGCAGGTGATTCTATGGATAACTGTGAAATACGAACCCCTAATTCCTTCAAGTCACCGCAGAACCGCGGCAGTACCAGGCTTTGCGCGGCGGTTCCGCGGCCGAACTTGGGTATCAGGGATAGATGTATCTAGGTAACATCCGTAGGTATTACTATATGCTTCTGGAATATTACTCAAGTGTTAAGTTTTCTGGAGGTCTTTAGAATTTGTTACTTCGATCGGAAAGTTTAACATTGTTTAGTTTTTCCGGATAATTTAAAACGTGTTAAAATGTTCGAACGGATATCAATAACTCACTTTTTCCCGACACGAAAAACTTTCAAGTGTTGGATTTTTTTCTTGAGTTTGAATCTTTCGGAAAAACATGCAAGCATATATGTGGACCCTCTAGAAGAACGTAAGCTTAACTCGATTATGTGACCGTCAAAACTGCCACTGAACCCTAAGGTTTGTGGTAGTTTAGCGTTGCCACATGTGAGGCGTTGGTTTGACCCTTCGACGGCTGGTTCATTGGGGCTGTGACATGTTCTGGGATTTTTGAACTCCGCGCTCAAGTGTTGAGCTATTTGGGAAATCTTGAGTGCTTGATTATTCGATCGGAAAGTTTAACATTGTCTATTTATCTGGAATGTGATACAATATGTGGAATTTATATAGTTAGGCATGAAATGCGAAGTATGTGATATTTTGGATTTAAGATGTCTAAAGTGATTGTGGATTCCAAATGTTGTAGTTTTACACTTTCTTTTCTGTGACCGTAAACGTAGTATGTGGTGTATCGCCGGCTTCGTTGCTATACATCAACGACAATCGAGATACGTATACTTGCTTGCGTTGATGATATGAGATATTATGTGTTGTTGTGATATATTATATTGGATCGTCGTGTTCTGAATAGCCGGGGATTTTATGTGAGATGAAGGTTTTTATTTTCATTCATGTAATATTCATTGTATGTAATATTTTTTTACTGGGGCACTTCCGAGTTGAGGATGATGTCACTATTGTATATTATTTACTTTTCCGCATAAGGATAGACCCGAGGAGGGGAGCACAAGTAACCGGGTTCTAGGGTCCAGTGGGAGGCCATCTCGAGATGTCGAGACCGGGTCTCTTAACCCTAGAATTGGCAGTGTTACTTGCCGCTCTCGTAAGGGTCTAGGGATGTGGGTTTGGCTATTCATCACGACCGTGGAATCCGTGTTTTTATACAGGCTCGATATAAAACACGGACGTCCTAGTATATCCAATATTTCATATGTTATCTTCTGCTGCAATGTTCTGTGATGGGATCATATTACTGTCTGAGACGAATGCTAATACTATATATATATATATATATATATGTTGATATATAAATATTACTGCTTTCGTTTCTTCTGAGATGCTAAGGAAGCATAACTGATGGGATTTATTAATGAGATTAATAAAAGAAAAGAAACCTAAGAGATGTTGTAGAATCAAACTTTATAAAAAGGGTAGCTACAGTTTTGCTTTGCATAGCGGTATATATGATATACCATGCACCTTATTCGATGAGAAAAGAGCCGATATCCCTTCACCGGGAGTGACCTCTTTAGCAAAACTGGCGGATGCTACAAACTCGTGGTTTAGTTTTTGATTGCTTCTATAGTTATTGTTTTGCATAGTGGTATATATGATATACCCTGCATTTCAATGAGGAAAGAGCCGAGATCCCTTCACCGGGAGTGACCTCTTTAGCGAAACTAGAAAAGCCTCAAAAACACTCCTTTTCAAAGATCACTTGTTTCTACAACGATATCAAGTTCATTACGCTCATGATTTTCTGAAAAACCTGCGTAGCCCTCCGACATTTCAGATAGATATTACTTAGTATTCGTGCTGCGTTTGTTGGCCTGCGTCAAGACGTAGTGTGCGGTAGCTAACTAGTATTTATCTGCAACATGAGATGTGATTGGATTAGGGTAGTCGTAGGACTTTGTTGGCCTGCGTCAAGGGTCGTACGGGTAGGTTTAATTCAATCAAGAAATGTACGGATTGAACTTGACTAGCGGACTATGATTTGTTGGCCTGCGTCAAGCTCATAGGACGCTAGGGGTAAAAGTATTATCGGGAATTTCAAGTGTTAAAATTTTCAATGAGATTGCATACCTTCTATGAGATAGATGGATCCCGATACCCACTGCGAGTAAGAGTTACTCCTGGGAGAATTTTACACAGGACAATTAGTCGATCAAGTAGGTGTCTAGAAAGGTGTTAACGGGGTTATGCCTCTGGGAAAACAAGGTTTACTTTAATTAGGTCCGTGCGAAAGCACGGGGAACCTCCCTCAAAGTATCAACACTGGCCTGGCTGAAAGATTGGCGAACTTGTAAGGTGAAATTAATCCCGGCTAGTCTTTCCTTTTAGGGTTTGAAGGAAGATTTGATAAAAACAGTGGGAGCCATCCTAATTAGATAAGATAATAACCAATCTAATCTTGCAAGAGCATACGCTAAAGTGTTTTCTTCTCTCTCTCCAGGTAGCGACCATGTCAGACCTTAATCAAGATAATAATATGGATGTATTGACTGAACCTGCTTATTATACTGAGCAGGGGAACGTTGGTCACGTTCTTTCTTATAAGTGTTATAAGACTGAGCAGGAAATAGGAGAATATCTGGATTCTCATGCCGCCCAAACGAAGAACAAGCATGCTGATGCATCTTCTTCGGGTGTGTTAGTTATCGAGAACTGTTTCTCAGTTCACTCTACGTCCTGGGTATTAGATACCGGATCGGGATCTCACATTTGTAATATGTTACGCGGGCTACGTAAAGATAGAGAACTGGGAATGGGTGATCATTCCGTAAGAGTAGGTAATGGTGCAGATGTTGCGACCAAAGCAGTTGGCGAATATCACCTTGTGTTACCAAATGGTAATACATTGGTTCTGAACGAGTGCTATTACATTCCGACCCTGATATATGATGAGTACTGATGCGTTGCCTATTTCCTTCTGGGGATATGCACTAGAGACAGCTGCAGACCTATTGAATATGGTTCCTACCAAATCTGTTCCTACCACTCCATATGAGATATGGAAAGGAAAGAGACCATATCTTAATTATGTTAGGATATGGGGTTGTCCGGCATATGTGAAAACACAAAATCCGAACAAGCTCAGGGCAAGGTCTATTCTGTGTAAGTTTATTGGATATCCCAAACATTCGCGCGGGTATATCTTCTACCACACCGAGGAACAAAAGGTGTTTCTTTCTCGGCATGCTACCTTTTTAGAAAAGGAATTTCTTGCAAAGGAAATTAGTGGCAAGGAGGTAGAACTGAAAGAAGTTCCAGCAACACAAACTGTAACAGAAGATTTGGTAGAATCAGAGAATTCAGTAGTTCCCGACGAACCCCAGCCTCTCCGCCAATCTAGCAGGGTTTCTCATCCACCTGAGAGATACTACGGTTTTCTTGTTGATGGTGGGAGCGAGGATTGCATCATGGAAGATGATGACCCGACTAGTTTCGAGCAGGCCATCACGAGTGGTGACTCTGTGAAATGGCTGGATGCAATGCGATCTGAGATGGAATCCATGTACACCAACAAAGTATGGACTTTGGAAGTTGCTCCTGAAGGGGTAAAACACATTGGTAGCAAATGGATCTTTAAAAAGAAACTTGGTGTAGATGGAAAAGTTGAGACTTTCAAAGCTGGACTTGTTGCAAAGGGATTTCGTCAACGACCAGGTGTGAATTATGACGAAACCTTTTCTCCAGTGGCTATGCTTAAGTCCATCCGGATCCTACTTGCCATTGCTGCATACCATGACTACGAAATCTGGCAGATGGATGTTGAGACCGCCTTTCTAAATGGTGATTTAGAAAAGTGCGTGTACATGACTCAGCCAGAGGGCTTTGTAGATAGTAGGAGCAGCGGAAAGGTGTGCAAGCTGCTTAAATCCATTTACGGATTAAAGCAGGCATCGCGGAGTTGGAACATCTGCTTTGATGTTATAGTCAAAGAGTTTGACTTCATCAAAAACGTAGATGAACCTTGTATATACAAGAAAGTTGCAGAGAGTAAGGTTGTCTTCCTCGTATTGTACGTAGATGGCATACTCTTGATAGGAAACGATGTTCCTATGCTGCAATCGGTCAAGCTCTTCTTATCACAAAGATTCTCAATGAAAGATCTAGGCGATGCCTCATGCATACTGGAAATTATGATATATAGAGATAGATCTAAACGGATACTGGAATTGTCCCAATCCAGGTACATTGACACCATACTAAAGAGGTTTAATATGGAAGAATCCAAGCGTGGGAACCAACCCACGATCTCTGGACTCTCTCTCCAAAAAGATGTCTCCCAAAACTGATTTGGAGAGAGCTCGCATGTAAAGGATACCCTATGCTTCGGCAGTAGGCTCTATCATGTATGCGATGCTATGTATCAGACCCGATTTAGCATACTCACTAAGTGTAGTGAGCAGGTATCAAGCAGATCCTGAAGAGAGTCACTGGACAGCTGTGAAGAACATTCTCAAGTACTTGAGAAGAACTAAAGAGATGTTCTTGGTGTATGGTAACGGAGAATTCCAGGTGAAGTCCTTTACCGATTCGAGCTTCCAAAGTGATAAGGACGACTCTAAGTCGCACTCGGGATTTGTCTTTACCCTCAATGGAGGGCGGTGTGTTGGAAGAGTTCCAAACAGGAAACCGTTGCAGACTCGATGATGGAGGCTGAATACATTGCTACCAACGATGCTGCCAAAGAGACTGTCTGGATGGAGAAGTTCATCACTGAACTCGGTGTGATTCCATCCATTGAGCATCCAATACCTTTGTATTGTGATAACAATGGAGCTGTGGCTTTGGCCAAGGAACTCAGGTCCCATCAGAAGTCCAGACATATTCTGAGGCGATATCACCTGATCCGGGAGATAGTTGATCGCCAGGAGATCGGGGTCAGGAGAGTTGATACGAAGGACAACACTGCGGATCCACTCACGAAGGCCATTCCCCAGACACGGTTTGAGACTCTTCGGGATGTTGGGTATGAGATACTACAACAGCTGGTCTTAGTGCAAGTAGGAGATTGTTAGTTATATATATGCCCTAGAGGCCATTGTTGTACATATGATGTATATTATAATGGATGCTTGGATATATATATAGAGGACTTTCTTACTCGACATGATAGTATGCTATTTGGTTTCACTTTATCTTAACATGTTGGCTTGTATTAGTTTACTGTCTTGCTCTCACATGTTGATAAAGCCCTTAAGATATGTACTCAACTACTGGGACTATGATGAGATCATACTAGTGGGGCCAGGGTAGTCAACGAGTACATCCTATAATTGTTCCTGGTCGAGGGTGTATCGAGACAGGGCATCGATACACCAGAGTAGACTAGCGTATACGCATCTTGACCCATATGATGGGCGATGGATGATCCCATATCCATCGGTGTATGACATCAAAGATGGTGTACGGGTGCTCAGTGGAGACTGGGTACACTGGACGGACTCGCCGAGAACTCCCAGATGGTATTATACCTCACGTCAGATGGCAGTTCTCTGGTGACACTGGTACAGGTTAGTCTGTAGACCCGAGATCGTCATAGAGTCTTGTGTGATTCCCACTGTGCTTTGATTTCCACCTTACCGCGTCCAAGAGGGCGTGCAAAACGGTGGCTTTTGGATACAGTCCCGAATCACATGGAGGCAATGAGCGATAGGAGGGGATTCGTCTCTCCCGGTATAAGAAGTTGATGTTGTGCTGTGTTCGATTGGCTATAACTGGGAAGTCCCTGGCCAGGGCTGATATCGAGTACTAATGGTAAGTGTTATCAGTAGTTTCTCGACCTATTATGAGCCTCGCATCGACACGACTTATCGGTTACTGGGGTCTGACGTTTACCACCCCTAGACTAGATATGCGACATATCAGAGAAGAGACCGGACTGTACGGGAGTGTTACTGATTGGATTTACAGAAAAATGTACAGGATTGCTTGTTGATCTTCTGATCGCTCAATACTTGGATGGCTGTTACGTTTAGCTGACCACTTGCAGCTTGTGGGTGTTTGATATGGTCATCACCTACTGCCGGCATATTGACGATTCTTTAGAGTCATACACAGAGGTTTCCTGGCTCAGGCAAAACGGAGTAGGAGCACATATGTGATATGTGCGGGACCGAGAATAATACGATATGAGATACCGTATTCTATTCTCGCGATATATGATATCGGCCGGGTATATGTGATATGGCCAGGACATCGGATCAAGTGTTGATTCGATGAATCGGTACATGTTATATTAGTCGGTTATATGCGATATAGCCGGATTGTCGGATCAAGTGTTGATTCGATAATTTAATGTATAATTATATATGTGATATATTACATTACATTATCTAATATAAGCTCGCTTTATTGATTCATTTTCTTACCGGATATTACATTGATATATATGCGATATATGTTAATTGTATTATTTTCTTTGTTACAAAAATATATTATATATGTGATATATAATATTGTAACAAGTTATGATTACTAATGCAACATGATTTGTGGAGATTAAACATAGTTAAGGTTTGATTTGTAGCTTTTTCATGAAGCTTCTAGAAGCTTTATTTTGTTTTAAGCTTAGATATTTTGGATTGATATTTTGTGAAGATATTTCTTAACCCAACCCAAACCATTTACCCTAGTTAATTCTCTACAAGGGTTAAGCCTTCATACTTGATCCAAGGTTGGATTTGTAACAATAAGAAATTCATTATTCATCACAAAAAACTTCTTCTTCCTCCTTGAAAAAACTTTCTAGCTTTTAGAAAAGTGATGAATTAAAGTGAGAAAATGAAAACAAAAGAGAGCTAAATTCCTACTTTATCATCCTCATCTATTCTAGCAAATTAGATTAGGGTGTTCACTTCATTAATACTTGATTAGAGAAGTGAGAGCTTGAGTTAAAGATTCTTCAAGATAGATCATCTTCGTAAAGGAAGACTTCAAGCAAGCATGGATCATTCGGCTTGTAGAGCCTCTCTAGAGTCCGGAAATTCATGGATCGCGGCGAAGGGACTACTACTCGGAGCTTATGAAGCGAAGGAGCGGACTACAAAGGTTGTAATCCCTCTCTTAGATGTAAAGATGTTTACATGTTATGTTAACTCTAAAACTCTAGCAAAGATTCTCGCTTTAGGTTGTTCGGCACTTGAAAAAAATTTGATTTGGCATGGTTGATGCCTAATAAGCCTTGTGATAGTGCCTAGCAACCCTACACTGCGGCTGTTGGAAACAGTGAGGCGACGATCGGCCGTGCCTGCACGAGCGGAGCCTTCTCTCCCTCTGTAGAGGTCCCGGTCCCGCGGGAGGGACCGGCGGTCTGGGGATCTTGCCCTGCCGTTTGGGCGCGGATGAGGTCCTCCACGACGGACGCGAGTCGATCTATCCGGCCGGCAAGGGCGTTGATGGCATTCGGCGGAGGAGGTTCGTTCGCGCCTCCGTTGAAGGGGAGGCGACGGCTAGTGCTTGGATCGTCGTGATGATCGCTCGTCAATAGATTGAGATCGGAAGATGAACTTTTTTTTTGTGGAATCAAGGTTTTTCCCACAGACGGCGCCAGCTGGCGCGACCTGAATCACGCCAAGATATTACCTTCCGTTGATCTGCTGATGGCGGTGATGGACGGCTGAGATTGGATCTGGAAGCAGGCTCCTGAAGCGTGTGGATCTCAATGGGTTTAAGGTTGTTTGGGCCAAGCTACCTGCAGGGAAGTCCCGGGGTGGTTGTACCACCGAGGACCCTCCGACGGTCAAGTTAGAGAGGAAATCCGAGCAAAGTAACGGCTTAGTGGGGTAAAAATGGCTTACTTGAACCGTCTGAAGGAGGGGCTTATATAGTGGTGGCAGCAGGCAGGGCAGACGCGAGAATCACGCCGGCCGTTACGCTCCCGACGTCACGCCCGCGTGATGAGCGGGATCTCCCATTAATGGTGAAACAGGCTCGTTAATGGGGAATCGTGATGGCGTGAAACGTGGGATGTGGCCGGCGGATATCTCCCGCATGGCGAGATTCGCGGGATGGCGGTTGCGCCTGTGAGCGATACCGTTGGTCGGTCGATGAGACCGAAGAAGATGACCTCGGCGGGAGAGCTCGCGGACGAGCGGGGGAGCCGAGGTATCTTGGTTCTGTGGTAGCCCGGAGACGAGCTGGGAGGCCGAGGAGGCCAATTGTGCTGGGGGCTCAGAGGTGAGCCAGCGTTTGTAGGACGGGGATAGGAGCGGTCTGGTCGGCCACTGTAGGTCCTTTCTTGTGAGCTTTGGGACACGTCATCTGCCGCGTGTCACGATCTGGGAGATCACCGATATCGAGCATCATCAAGAACTCGATAGCATTGCCCAAGGAATTGAAACAGGATATTAAGGGGAAGAAGCTGAGAATAGGTGTGCCATTGATGCTGTTGTACAAGGAGTTTGTCAACAAGGAGGGGAATCCTTTGACAGAGAAATGCAATTGGTTTTTCTATTGAGGTGTTTTGATTTTGTGGTGAGAATGTTACCCTACCCTCTACAGTATGAGTACATATTCTTTGAGAATAGTAAAGGGGAAATGAATGGGAGCTACGACGATCTCCGAATAGTAAAGGCAACTAGGCCACAGTGACAAGAAGGTGCAAGGCAGGAGCTACGACGATCTCCGAATAGTAAAGGCAACTAGGCCACAGTGACAAGAAGGTGCAAGGCAGGAGCATTGAGACATCAATGGTCAATAAGCACCAACAAAGAGATCAGGAATCAATCATTCAGCATGCTTGGTAGATTGTCTTAATACTTTTCATACAGCTAAACAAGCCAATTTTAAACATGTGGTTTCAGAATTGTCAAACATTATATACCTAGTTTGCCCATTAGGCTGAGAGCAGAATTAATATCAATTTATCAGGCGGCTATACAACCAGCTATGATTACTGATTTACTATCTTGGGAATTTAAGAAACAGGTTTAGAAAACGAGTGTATCTGAAAGGAGCATGTTTAGATTAACAACAACGCACTTTAAGTCACTTTAAGTCGCCAGAAGTCATGCAAAGAAAAAACACTAAAAGGCACTAAAAGATGGGAAAAGCGCATTTATAAGTCGTCATAGATTCAAGAAATTAAGATAAGATCGTAGTTGAAGGAACAACTAAATAAAGAATTAGTGAAGAAAATAGATTGAAGCAGTGTCGCAATATAATCAGATATGGCAGTTACTATTTTCTAATTTAACCAAGGAGATGATCATTGTTTAAATCGAAAATAGAATATAATCAATCCAGAAACCTTTCCTCTGATATCATTTTGTTAGTGGCTATGCAAGGTAGATATCGATCTTAATCATTAATCCAAACTTATTTGTTTCACTTGATCCGAAATTTATATTTTTAAGGAGGAAAAATATTAAGCTTTGAATATTTTCCTTAAACCATGTATGAACTCACAAGAGCTTCAGATGTGGGATATACTCAGAATCATAGATTTGTACACAAACATGGCATTGCTAATGTTCTTAAACCTTTTGCAGGCGTTTCCTAAAGGCTCGCCTCTGGTCCCACGATATATCACAAGAAATTTTAAAATACCAAATGGAAATTGACAAGATGTTACCTGCGCCTAAATGTCCTGAACAACATATCAATGGCCCTTCAAGCCTCTCGTTTGACAAATTTGAAGGCCTCTACATCATCACATGGTTGACTTCCACTTTAGCCCTTACAGTATATGGTATCTTCTTCCTTTGTGAGCGTCGGCAGAGGCTTGCAACTGCTTAGAAATGTTAGGCAGGCATGGCATCTCATCTCTGGTATGCAAGAATTACTCACGGTTGAACTAATCGACAACATCAATGATTGTATTCACAATCATGTGAAGCCTTCCAAGTATTTTAGACAGATTATAGAAACTCTGCTTATAGAGAAAAGGTTTCCTGTACCATTAATTAAGATGATTGACCCATCTGATCGGTGCCGAATGAAATGGCTTGAAACTCGTGTTTCCTTTCTAATATTGATGGTTATAACACAAGAGAATAAAATCGGCATCCAGCATTCACAAAGCATGGTTTGAACAAAATATTGTTGATGTCACCCACTAAACAGAATTGATTGGCTAGAGAAGATAATAAAGGGAATACAAAGAACAGAGTTCACAGGTTCACAAATCCAAATAAAAATCTATCAGTATCCTATTCTATCTTTTATGTTAACTGCCCATGCTTAAATGCCAACATGAATGTGGTGCAATGCTCTAACAGGTCATGGCATGGAAGGCAAAGGTATAGGCAGTAACGAATTAAAATACTAGCCTTTTAATGACAATTAACGGTAATAGTAAACATAGCATGCAAAGAGATTAATATCCCAATTAAATCCCGATAAAAAAATTATTTTTATTAGTTAAAATCCATTAGTTTGCTACTGATCTTGGATGATATATTTTTTAATGTGGAGAATATTTAGAATCTACTAGATTGAGAATTAGCATGACAAGCACAAAACATATAAAAGGTAATTTGACCACAATGAAGATAGTATACACAGGCACATTTCATATAGTCATGTTAATGTCCAGTAAATACCTAAGAAGTTGCCGTTTTTCTTATTCAAGAGCAGCCATTCATCATGAAGGGCAGATTGGCGTAGATGAAGTTTAATAGTGTTTGAAAACTATATGAGATATAGCGATGCAGTATGAATTATAATGCTGAATGGTATGTGATGCATATGCAAGCACTCGATGGTGTGAAATGATTCTACCGAAACCTAATTTGGATGAGACTTAAACTCTTGAATCATGGCTCTAGACTTGATATGAAACGCGACTATTGAAATATGATGCAAACAATTACAGGTGATGATGAATAATCTAATTGATCTTATATCAATATGCTAATCAGGCACTCAACAAAATTTGACATAGGCAGGAATGAATCAAAGTGATCCAGATTTTCTTAAGCATGACATGACAGTAAGGTAAGCAAAAGTGTGATGAGAAAGCACCTGAGGATGGTGGTCAGATGTGTGTTGTAGAGATGCAAATCAATCTTTTATAGATTCAAGATCTGTGTATCCTCTAAACTTTACTTCATAACGGAGCTTGAACACCCAAAAAATTCAAGGCCTGGATGCGGCAAATCTAAAGATGGTGACAATTGGTTGGGGCTCGAATAAATCACAGATGGCCCGGAGTAAGAACTGGTTGGATCTGGACTATGCACGGTACGGCTGATTGGTGTTGCTGGCGGATAAAGTGGCAACTGTTCCAGAAGAATAAGAAAAGGTGTTTGGAAGCTGCTAGTGAAGATGACGCGGCTCCAAGAGAGTAGAGTTTGAGTGGATGAAGTGGAATACAATGAAGAAAATCAATAAAAGGAGATAACACTCACTTAACACCAAATGACACTACAACGCTGCTTCTTCAACAAACATTGAGAAAAGATCACACCCAACTTAAATCAACAAGCAATCATCATATTATCAAATCATAATGTAAAAGGACACCTTCATAATATAAAAGACGTTGTTAGTTGTTACAGAATCACTTCAGCATCCTTATACATTGTTCCCTCGCTTCGATACTGAAGACCTCGTTCCCTCCCTCAAACACAGGTTGTAGCCAAATCTCACAAAACCATTACTATATGGAGTCCTTTATTATTAATGTATGTCAACGACAAGTAGATTTACATTTATTAAACAAAAATTCGATCTAAGCTAGAGTGTTCTAAACATATATTAACTCTTGACTCCTGCTTAGACAGACAGACTCAAGTAGGGAGTTTAAACAAATTCAAATCATTTTAACATATCCATACTCTCACCAAATAAAATAATATAGATCACGACACTAAGAAGATTCATGATAAAAAATAATCTCATTTATACTGTAAGTGCTCGATCCCCATCATCTTGCTATTTAAAATGTTCAGAAGGAAGCTATAATATTTAGCACAAGATAATTGGAAAAATGTTGATGGTCAAATATTGCTTCCAAATCTCCTTCAAGAGGACACAAATTTAGGATTTTTTTAAGTATAGGAGGGGATGGACTGTAAATTCAAGATTTAATTAATAAGTATAGCTTTTGTGATGTCCTAAAACATCGACAGGCGTTATCTGGAGGATTGCCTCTGGTCTCCAATAAATTGAGAGAAATTCCAAAGTTGGGACGAGGGTTGACATAAACATATGCAACATCTAGCGCTCACCCGTAAACCTTTCTTGTGGGGCAAAGGTTAAGCTTTGCACAACAATGCTTGCCTTATAATTAATCCACAAAAATTATGTGCCTGGATGGAGTTGATCCAGGATGGCTCGAGTATGGAGCAGAATTCGTATGCATGTCCAATCATGTATTCTGTTGAATAATTGTTCATAGGAGAACTCTGAGGAGAAAATATCAGTAACTCCGTGTCCTTAAAGTAAATTGATGTCTCAAATTGTTTAGCATGAGAACATCAAAGAAAACACTATAATAGAATTATCCAAGAAAAATCTGACTTATCAAATTGTTAAGCATGATAACCAAAAGTTCATTAAGAAACAAATGAAATTTAAAATACAACCACCATGCATAAGTAATATGCCTTTGATTTCATAGTTAAATACCCTTAATATGTTGCCTAACGGGAAGAAAACCAAGCAATAGTTAAGGCCGTATTATAAAAAACCAAGGTAGCTGTGCAGAGGAAAGAAAAAGGATTGGATGAGACTCTAATCACCTTTCTGCTAAATTAATTATCTTGTGAGAACCCTATATCAGAAATACCACTAAAATTATTGTCTTCAAAGGGCAATCAGGACTACTACAATATTGGAAATTGAAATCAATTGTACGGCATCTTTCCTAGCAAACATCAACATGGGCTAAAACAAAAGTAATTATATATCGCTTTCCCCGTGAGTTAGAACAGTTCTTCACAAGCAATGAATCGCTTCAAAAGTTAGATTCAGCCAGAACCTTTAGAAAATTAGCTCAAATGTTAACTTCTGCAGAATTACATCTTCATTTACATTCATAAGAAGAAATTTGAAAACTACAATCATGTTCAATACATAACTAAAATAGCTGTTGAAAATTACGAAAGGTACATAGAAGCGTTTATGGTCTGAAGCATGTGATTTACCTGGGTTCACCGCAGCACCGTTGGCATGTAACTCCATCAACAGAAGCCCCACAAACTGTACACAAGTCGTACATACACCTCTTTGATGAGAAGTCATTAACTTTATTGTCTCAGCATTCCTAAACCCCCGCTACTATTAATAACACAAAAGGAATTCACAGCTGGCACCTGTTTTTTTGCTAAACTATCATATTCAACCTCTCGAACACATTTCAAATGTATCTCATAGCCACATTCGAGGCATTGGTAAGCCCAACCCAAACCCTGCTCCTCACACTCACAGCATATGAAAGGACCACCACCCGAGTTTTCCGACACTAAGTTGAGTGCATGGTGGTGGCCCGCATGGTTGAAAGAGATTGGATAGTTTTTCGCATCTTCATCCATCCTCTCTTGGAGCAACCGTAACCGGGCTTCAGTGAATGGGAATGCCATTTCTAAATGCAAATTTATTAGATTCCGTCCTTCTCTTGTAACAGTCTTACCATCAGGACCAATTATAACAAGAGTTGGAATACCTTGGACATCAAAGTACCGGCACAATGACTTTGAAAAGTCAGTATTGTATGGCAAGGCAAGCCATGGCATGTCGCTATAACATTGCAAGTGCCCAGCTTCATCTCTATCGAGAGAAACAAACACGATTTCAAACTCTTTGTTCTTTTCTTTGAGATTGTTATATATGGAAACAAGTCTAGATGTAAACTTCGTGCATGGCAGGCACCAGTGAGCCGAGAAGTATAATCCCACTGTTTTCCCTACCAAACTTGAAATGGGTACCTGCAACTCTTTATCTCTGATGAGTTTTGTGTCTGGTTCTACCAAAGGAAAGTATAATGTTTCCAAAAGTGTGATTCATACCTGTCCCTCATGGCTCATCACAAAATCTCGCCCGTTAGCTAAGAGGATATTCTCTAAAGTTTGAGACATGTGCTTTGCTTTCTCCTCGGCTTTCAATTCTGCAAGCCTTTCCAAAGTGAAAGGAAATGCTTTCCATCCATATCGATATATGAGATCCACACCGTCGGTGCTGATTAGTATCCCATCAGGGTTGAGAATGATTAAGGAAGGGATGCCTTCGATTTGGAACTTTAGGGTCAAATTTCTTTTGGACTGCAAATCACTGAATGGGATCGCAGGCCAAGGCATTGTGCCGTAGAACTGCTCAAAAGATGTTTGATCCTCATCCGAGGATACAAACACAACCTCGAACTTGAATCCCTTTTTCTTCAACTGATCGTAGACAGAGGCTAATACTGGAGTGAAATTCTCACATTTGGAGTACCAGTTTGCACCAAAGTATAACCCTATGGTATTTCCTTCAATATCCTTAATATTGACCTGCGTGTTCAGTTATCTCTTCATATAGTAGAGCAAAAAATAAGAAGGTATAAGTGGAGAGAGACAAATTATAGGCCTTTCCCTGTGGAAAGTTGATGAACAATAGATATATTTTCTTTTTCCCGAAGAGCAGTTGTTTAATATAAAACAATAAATATAAGTAAACTCTCATAAATGATTCTGTATACAAATTACATCAAAAGAAACACTATGCAATAATATATTCTATTCCGAGGCGTTTGGCATTAGCTCCCTTCCAAAACCGATTACTTTCTAGTTTCTACAAAAGCAAAAGCTAGAAAGCAGTCACTTCAACAAAGAAGCCTAAATTTACAGAGTAAAAGCGAGTACAGTGAATAATATTAAGGATTTTAATCGTGTGTTAACGGTTACCAGCTACACGATGTAGATTATTAAACGATGTTCAAGAAATTATTTTGAAAAACACAATATGAAGCTATGGGGATTTGGATTAATTAAGAGATATACGACTGAGGACAAATAAACTAAGATTCAAGGGTAATATACACATTTACTAAATTGGATGGCAC
Source organism: Agapanthus africanus (assembly GCA_030015575.1). Lineage (NCBI taxonomy): Eukaryota > Viridiplantae > Streptophyta > Magnoliopsida > Asparagales > Amaryllidaceae > Agapanthus > Agapanthus africanus. The sequence goes on from JASDDO010000022.1 coordinate 18,446,170, forward strand.
TTTTGGATTAACCAATACATTTAAGGGTGAAATATCAAAGCACCAAGATTAAAGGGTGTTCTTAAAAATAAGGGGGACTTGAGGGTGAGACTATTTCTTTTATTAAAAAAAGGTGCGGAAACGTAATTTTTAACCTCAAATTTAAGAACCTAAAGCTACACCCCAAAGGAGCATAAATTAGATTGAACAGATCTTTTCCAAAAACTAGAATCCACATATAACTCATATTTTTAAAAATAAACTTATAATCAAGTGTTATGTGTTATGGTCATTGCCTTTGCTTAGTCATACTCCATCTTCATAAAAAGAACAAGATACAAAATTTCATCAATTAAAAAAGGAAACCCTAATGGAAACAGAAGCAAGCAGAATCATGGGTCGTTTGCAAAGACCCAGAATTTTTAGTCGCATATGAATTTATAGGTCTGTGTCTAAAATGACTGAAAGCCACAGGATATTAAAATGCAAGAAAAATAAGCAAAAAATTACATGGAAAAAAAGAAAGGATTAAAGGGGGAATTACACCTTGTCACCTGAGGGAGTGATGATAAAATCTCTGGTCTCAGAGGCCAAGATTGAGGAGAGGCTTTCTCCTTCAGCGGCCAAGCTACCTTGCGCCTCCATTGCCCCTCTCTCTCTCTCTCTCTCTCTCAAAATCGTCTCTTGGGTGCTATATATAGAAAGTTCTTTTTGATGTAAAAGGAAATTTTGAGGGGAGTTTCTTATTTTAGGGCAATGGATTTTGGATTTTTACAGTGTGAATTTTTACCGTGTTATTTTTAAAATTTATTTTTAAGAAAATTATGTTTTCTTACCTAAGAAATAATTTCAAGAACTATTTTCCTTAAATACTGCATAAGCAAAAAAAATTATTGTTAAATGCATGACTATAAAGATTCGGTTGATCGTTTTACATAACCGATAGACGTGTTTGTTTATTGGAGCTTCTCGGCAAAATATGCATTTTGTTAATTGGTGATGAAAATAACAAAGATAAATTCTGCTTGATCTTTGAATTTTGGACAATGTTACTGATAATAAAAGGCAAATCAATAATTGTATCTGGTATCATCTAAAATACAGTTAAATACTCGATCGGTTTCAAATTGTGTCGATATTCTATAAGTTGATTTTTCAATTGGGTAATTATGGTGTGGTTTATTTAAAGGATAAGTTTTGATTAATGTGTTAACCGCAAACAATCTCCTCTCTACACGGTACTGAAAATTGGTACGTGAAGCAACCATAGCAAATTTCATAATGTTGCTTTTAGAATTAGAAAAAGGCAATAAATCATTTGAAGATGGAACTTTTATGAAGGAGGAGACCCATCAGTGTTGCTTGTTGTCTAGACATAACATGATGAAAACTTGTCCATTTTAGGCTCTATCCCTTTGAAGTAGTTTAATACGTGTCGATAACCCATTTAAGAATCCTAAAATAGCATCTTAACCGCCGGCAACCCGTGAAAGGGACCCGGTTTTCGAAATAATACCTGCAAATGGTTCTTATGGAAAACTTGCAGGTTCTTATGGAAAACAAAATTCATGGTATTTATCAGAAAAACATTATAATTTATTTAAGGACGTTGAATTTTAATATTATTTTTTTGTAAGGGATAAAATATTGGTATTTATCTTTAAAAAGTTGAAATTTATTGATATTTTTTTGTAACGGACAAAGTCCATAGTTTTTATCTGAAAAACAATGAAAGTTTATGATATTTTTTTATAACGGACAAAATTCATGGTATTTATTTCAAAAGGGGAAAGTTCATCGTATTTTAATTAATATCTAGTCTATTTACTTATAAAACATTGAAATAAATTTTATGTTGCTTGTTTATAAACGTAGCAAGTGCATGGTATTTATCTGAAAAACGACAAGAGTTAGAGAAAACGGGGCCGCAGGTCCAAAACTGCAGTGGCCTTTCACATGGGCCAGTGAGGGCAAATGGCTTAGCTGTAAAATAGCCAGCGGACCCTGTTTTCTCCAAAAGTTAACGTTTTTAATCTGTGACGGAAAAGGCCCATGATATTTATCCGAAAAAATATTGAAACTCAATGATATTTATTTATAACGGACAAAATACATGGTATTTATCTGGAAAACTTGGGATATTCATGGTATTTTTATGAACAAAATTCATAGTATTTATTTAAAAATAGCGGAAGTTCGTCATGTTTTAATAAAAATCTAATAGTATTTATGCATAAAACATTGAAAGTTCATGGTATTTTAGGAAAAACCTATTGAGATTTTAAATTGATGGCATACTTATAATTATTGAAAATTTTGAACTCATGGCACATTTGTAAATAATGATAAGCTGAGATGATGGCAAAATTGTAAATAATGAGAAGTTGGCAAAATTTTATCTTGAACAGCCTAAAATACCCTCACAAAAACATTAGAATTTACAAAAGTACCGTATTTTTTACAAACAAATCTAAAGGGATATTATTATGGGCATTTTGGGATGTCACCCAATTTCCACTTCTATATAGATTTCTGTATAGATAGATGGATTGATACATGGGGAAAAAAGATTGGTGAACGGGACAGCCACATTTTGTATCCAGACCCTTCGTCAAAGAAAAAACAGAAAATTATTACGGTCTCTATCATACACCATACACCGTGATTTCAATATTTTTCAGAACACTTTGGTTCATACCTAATCAAGTCCATTTCAAATATATACTTGCCCTTTAGCTGCAGATCCAAGCTTCTCCATTTGCTCACAAACTTAAAATTGATTAGAATTTATAATTCTTTGTTTTTTAGGCGAAAATATGTTTTTATTTCTTGTCGATCCCTCTCAATTAATGTAGGGTCCTAATACTCTTAATTACCATAATTTATAATAGTAGTTTAACTGTTATGCTTCACTTTTTCTTTTTTCACAAGCAATTTGGTTTGGAAATCAAACCCATGACCTCGCCTTTCAAAGTAAGATTTCACCGTATGGCTGCGGCTCTTCTTTTTGTGGATGTCAATTTAATGATTTTATGAGCCCGAGGTTGTCTCAAGCATACGACTTACATACTTCACTTCGAACAAATATTGATAAACATCCAAGGACGCGGAGCATGAAATGAAATTTCAGGAAGGTTTTCACAACGGGCGTTAAAAACCGACCGGTTTATCTTATTGATAACCGGCATCGACTGTATTAATCACCGTGTTTTAAACCACGTATAAACTAAGTTTTATTTGTCATAGATATTTTTTACCACGAAAACAGATGTTCCACGGGCAAACAATATCCAAATCAGACAAAAATCGATGTTTTGATTTACCACAGAACCTCAGATCATGCGACACGCACCCCCTAAATGGTGGGCCCGTTTTCTTGGCTGTTAGGAGGCCAAGCTGGGCTCTGGCCCTAGTGCTTCTTGCACATTCTCCAAGGCATAAAGAAGATGTATTTTTAAGAAAAATTCTTAATCAAACCTCATCGACTCCATCATAATCTACCCAAGATACATAATAGCAGGACACACAAACAATACTTAGATACTATGCCAAACAAGTGGGTCTATGGTTTTTGTCGCTTGGATGGATTGGGATGGAATTTCAAGCCCGGTAGGTAAAGTATTACTCTATTTGTAAAACTCGGGTAAATTGTCAAAAAGCCCATGCCCGTTTAGGAGTTGTCTAGAAACCCTGTAATTTTCGAAATTGTTGGGAAGCTGTTTTCCCAATCAGAGCAAAACTCTGTTCAAATTTTGAAATTTGAAATTAAGCAGCGCTTCATAGCAGCGCCAGCGCTGAAAGTCAAAGACTCTGAAGCAGCGCACATGAGCGATGCACTCTAAGCAGCGTACCATGTGTAAAGCACGTGAGCGCTAGCGCTAAGAGCGTTGCACTTTAAGCAGCGCACCACGTGCAAAACACGTGAGCACTAACGATAGAACAAAATGTTCTCGGCCCTTGAATCAAAGATCTAACGAACATGATTAAAAATCATCAATTGACTAGAATAAAATTCTGTTAATGAAACATTCCTCAGAATCTTTCCAAACAGAAAAAATTGTGCTCTGAAAATCAGAGCACCGTTGGATCAATGATCCAATGGTGATTAAAAATCACCAAAATACAGAATAAATTCTGTATGGGAAAAAAATTCTCAATCTTGTTAAAAACAAGAAAATCAACTTCTGTAAAACAGAAGCCCTAAGATCAAAAATTCAACGGTGGGGAAATCTCCAAATCAATTAGAGAAAAGATCTCTTCAACCGATTCAACAAATCAACCTCTACTATATAAAGGACCCAAGACTTCAAGTCTCACAGAGAGGACCCCCCACCCCACAATAAACTTTAAGAAATTTCATAGAGAAGAGCAAGCTCTCAGCAGAAGAAGAATTTCTTCAAGGTAAAATAAAGAGATTAAAGCACCTCATCAGAAAAAGAACTTAGTTCTTATGCTAGATCATAGATCTTTAAGACAAATTGTCTTTCACAAAAGAGATCATAACATCTCATTATAAAAAGGGGGAGAATAATTCAATTCTCCTAGGATCACAGACCCATAAAGGCAAAGCCTTTCACCAAGAACATAAGAGATTGAAACATCTCCTGTAAAATAAGAACTTTGCTCTTAGATCCACGAGACAAAGTCTCTTATAAGAGAAAATTTAATTCTCAGAGCGTAAACCTGCCTAAAAAGAGCCTTAGCGCTCCAAGTTTAAAGAAGCACCTCAGTGCTCCAAATCTAGCCACAGCGCTGCAGAGCCTTAGCGCTCCAAACTTAACAGAAGCGCTATGCGCTCATTGACTGGTGCTCAGCGCCAAGCGCACCACGTGCTCCTCACGTGTGCACTACTTAACAGAAGCGCTCTGCGCTCATTGACTGGCGCTTAGCATCAATTGACTGGCGCTCAGCGCCAAGCGCGCCACGTGCTCCTCACGTGTGCGCTGCTTCACAGAAACGCTCTGCGCTCATTGACTGACGCTCAGCGCCAAGCGCGCCACGTGCTCCTCACGTGTGCGCTGCTTAACAGAAACGCTCTGCGCTCATTGACTGGCGCCCAGCGCACCACGTGTTCCTCACGTGTACGCTACTTAAACAGAAACGCTCTGCGCTCATTGATTGGCGCTCAGCGCTAAGCGCGCCACGTGCTCCTCACGTGTGCGCTAAGAGAACATAAATTATACTTTAAATGATAAAGCCCAGAGCCATAATGAGTGCTCAGCATTCAATAAAAGACAAAAAGCTGTCAGGATCAATGCTCAGCATTGTTAAATGAAAAAGGACCGAGCCTAATTAAATGTCTAACATTTTGAATGAATGGACCGAGCCCAAGTTGACCACAGATCCCTGATTCAGATTAATTGAGCTCATATGCTCACAAATCTTTGATCTTAGTCCCAAATTGGACTACAGATCTCCCAACCGATATTGGTTCAAGGGTACATGTAACATCCTAGTTCATTTATACCAATTCCAGTTCTCGTATTTCCTTAATTGTGGTATTTTCCTTGTTTCCCCCAATCAGAGCAAGGCTCTGTTGAATTTTGAAAATTCAAAATTCGAAGCAACGCTTCGGTTTCCGTGCGCAGTGCGCAATTCGCCACGTGGCAGAGGCTGAATGGGCAGCGTAACGCCCGAAACAGCGCGTCCCATCAGAGCAAGGCTCTTCAGAAAACTTAATTAAAGACTTAACTGCGCAAACGCACGGATGCGCGACACGTGTCTGCGCAAGAGCTTGGATGCACGACACGTGTCTGCGCAGTTGCGCAGTCGCAACTGCGCAAACGCACGGATGCGCGACACGTGTCTGCGCAAGCGCTTGGATGGACGACACGTGTCTGCGCAGTTACGCAGTCGCAACTGCGCAACCGCACGGATGTGCGACACGTGTCTGCGCAAGCGCATGGATGCCCGACACGTGTCTGCACAGTTGCGCAGCCGCAGCTGCGCAAACGAACCGATGCGTGACACGTGTCTGCGCAGTTGCGCAGCCGCAGCTGCGCAAACGCACAGATGCGTGACACGTGTGTGCGCAGTTGCGCAGTCGCAGCTGCGCAAACGCACAGATGCGTGACACGTGTGTGCGCAGTTGCGCAGTCGCAGCTGCGCAAACGCACAGATGCGTGACACGTGTATGCGCAGTTGCGCAGTCGCAGCTGCGCAAACGCACGGATGCGCGACACGTGTCTGCGCAGTTGCGCAGTCGCAGCTGCGCAAACGCATGGATGCGCGACACGTGTCATTTTCTGGTGAGTTGCGCAGCAACTGAATGAAGATTTAGATAAATCTTTTCTGTTCTCCTGTAAAACAGGAACCCTTGGATCAAAGATCCAATGGTGGGAAAATTCCCAAAATTATTCAGGAAAGATTTTGTTAACAAATCCAACAAATTTGTGGGCACTATAAATAAGACCCCAAGCCTCATTCAAAAGGGCATGAAGGAGAGAATCAGAGAGAGAGTCAATCATCAAAAGAAAGCTCTTGAAAATTAGTCAAGAACACAGAAGAAAAAAAAGAAGAAGGTAAAATTTCTGAAGAACAGAAAATAAATAGTGCCTTGCACTTGATATGAACCCCTGGTTCTAAAAAAAAAAAAAAATAAAAAAAAATATATATAAATAAAAGAAGAATAAATAGTGCCTTGCACTTAATATGAACCCTTGGTTCTGTATGATCAGGAAAAAACAAGAACTTGTTTTTTCCTTTGATCCAAATTCAAATCAAAAGTGCCATGCACTTGTGTTCTTCAATCTGAAGATTTCTGGGGTTCTGCAACCCCTTGTTTTGGGCCAGGCCCAAATTAAGTTGAAATAATAAAAGGGTAAGGCCCTGTTTGGAAAAATTCCTGAGTTTCTGCAAAGGGCCTGGCCCAAACTAAACTGCAGAACAATAAAAGGGCAAAGCCCTGTTTGTAAAAATTTCTTGAATGCCTGCAACTCATCATTTAAAAGGGCCCGGCCCAACCCAAGGAAATTATTGAGTTTCTGAAACTCATTATTTAAAAGGGCAAGGCCCTGCTTGGAGAATTCCTGAGTTCTTGTAACTCATTAAAAGGGCCTGGCCCAAATCAGACTTGCAAAATAATGAAAGGGGCAGAGCCCTGTTTAGATCGATTCTTCTAATCGGGCAGAGCCTAAAAATAAAAATTGGACTTAACCCAATCCTGGCTGTAAGTCCTTAAATTAAATGCCTCTCATAAAACAAGTCATGACCGGTTCGAGGGTACATCTCCGAACTCCTTTGACATCCGTCGTTGTAATCTCTCAACGACGTCAAAGAGGTGACGGGTCCCAACGACCACACATCGATATGGACTGCGGGGTCCTTAAACTCGTGAACCGAAACGTCCTTAAACTAATAACGGACCGAAACGTCCCTAAACTAATATCGGACCACTACGTCCTTAAACTGGCAATGGACCACTACGTCCTTAAACTGGCAATGGACCGCCACGTCCCTAAACTGGCACAATAGGGCCCAAACGCTCTTCTGTTGGATCTAAACGGTCCTGTCTAAGTTGATCTTAACCCCAAATACGGTTAACGTGTCCTTAGATATTCAAATAAACGATAAAACTCCAAATCAACTTTGGTTCAAGGGTACATCTCTGAACTCCTCTGACGCCTGTCGTTGTAATCCCTCAACGACGTCAGAGAGGTGACGAGTCTCGACAACCAGATAATTAAATCAACCACTACGTCAAGTCGAGCTTAGTCCAAAACGGGACTAACGTATCCTTGACGAACGTTTAAGTTGATCTTAGCCGCAACGCGGCTAATGCATCCTTAAACTAAAAACACCAAACCCAAATCTAACTAAATACGGATTTGGACTAATCCACGTCCTACGGGTGACGACATCACTCAGTCTCCGTATACAATCCACGGGCAATCACAAACAAAACAAACACACACGACACGAAGTGAAATTCTGGAGAAGGAGAAAGTTGTTACCGCGATGCGGTAGCGTAATTAACTGCAGGGGCTTGCGCCTGCAGGGAAGAGCGTCCCCACAATCAAAAAACCCCTCACCCTGAGGGGGAATCTGACGAAGTCTGCTACATCGGCCGCATCCGTCTAAACCTCCGATACCAGGTGCCATAAATCAACTTGGCATCTTCGGATAGGTGGACGGATAAAACCAAATAGCATCTGCCCCGAACCTCAGGCACGTGACGTCCTAACGTCTCGGCCGCCGTTCGGAGGGGAACAGATTCTGGCACGCCCGGTGGGACCTCTTCCTCTTTCCACTCCACACTTCGTGTGTCGTCTTCGCGAACCAATCGCGGTTTGTTAAATGATTGCCTTCGGATTTCAAGTCGCTAAGATTTGGTCTTTTATTTGGTACAGAACTCAAGCATTCAATGGCCACCAACTGCACCAACTGCTCGAAGTGCAACTGCAACGGACGCTCCACCTCACCTAGAGGTGTAGCATATGGGCCCCAGGCGGCTTCCTTCCTGACACTGCCGGTAGGCCAGTTGACTCAGGCCACCACCGGCTTGTTCTTCGGGACCATGGTCCCACCTACAAGTTTCTCGGCACCGATACCCACACTGGAAGCGAACAAGAAGTCGGTGTTCGACCGGCTCACTGCTACTTCGACCCCTGTCAGCGGGTCGCCTGCTACTGGACCAACAGCCTCCGTTTTCACCAGGCTGGGTCAGAACTATAAAGTGGCTGTCCCAAAGAGGGCAACGGTCGCTGCTTTGGAAGTCGTTAAAGCGGCCTCTCCCATTAGAGAGTCAGTCTTCACAAGATTGACGGTTCCTACTCCTCCTCCAGCTGGTCAGAAGGCATCAGTCTTCGATAGGCTGACATCAACAGTTACCCCGCGCTCGAACAGGGGGCAACAAGAAACCACCTCAATCTCCGAGCCAATCCCGACGGCTCGTCGCGCGCGACGTCGCCATTGGCAGAGAGTAAGGAAGGCAGGGGGCAACTCCCCCTCAGGGCTAACCCCACCTGCTCCAGTGGTGGAAGTCGATGCTGCTGTTCCAACTGGGAACAGCTTTGAAATGCTGAGGAGGGTGAGAAAGAACTCCCCGGTGGCTACGTTGAAAAGGTCTCCTCCACCCAAGGAAAAAGCTCCGGAGATGAAACAGGAACAGCCTCCTCAACGGCTGTCAGCGAAAGTTTATAAAGTTTGGCGGAGGGTTCAAGACTCCGTGATTGACTCAAACCACTTCCGTCGCCAGAACAGGGCAAGGGTGGAAAAGGACAAAAACCGCCCCGCTCAACGACAGGGGGCAACAAATGCTAGGATGCCCGCTTCAACGGCTCCTTCAACCTCAAAGGCCCATAAAAGGAAGAGGCCAGAAAAAGCTCCCATAACGCTGACAAAATCTAAGAGCGGTGAACCTAAACGCCCCAAGTCAGGGAGCATCACAGTTCATACGGTCTATATGGCTTCGGGGAAAGAAGAAAGCCGTACTTCTACGGGTCACCGACCGCTTACCCGGTCAGTGACCAAGTCTCAGGAGCAGCAACAAAAACTCCAGGAGATGATGACTACCATGGCTGCACTCACTGGGCCAAAAGAGAATCCTGAGACATCCTTAGATGAACGTCAAGAGGAGGAGACTGATGCCGAGTTCCTTCGCCGAATGCTCGAAAAGAGAGACCAGGAGGCTGCTGAACAAGCAGCCAATATACAGCGCATGGGCCTTCTCTTCCAGGATATGATAGGGATGATGATACAACCAGAATCCCCGACTGAAGAACCTCCGAACGTCCTTGGGGATGATAGGGGAGAAACATCAAACCCTCAGCCCGTTCTATCGACGGCTAAAGAAGATACAATCTCTAAAACAGATCTGGACGAATATATAGCCCAGCAGATAAAAGTTCACCACGCGGCCGAGGCAGCCGGCCACGTTGTAAAAACAGGGCGGCCATACCCGGGCTGGTATGACCAAATTAAGTACCCACCAGGTTACACAATTCCAAAGTTTCATGTCTATAAGGGGACCGGCAATCCCCATCAACATGTTGCCCAATTCAGGGCGCTTTGTGGTAACACTGGAGGCGACGACAAGCTCTTGCTGCGCCAGTTTGTGGGAAGTTTATCAGATACGGCTTTCGAGTGGTATTCCGAGCTCCCCAACGATTCCGTTAAAACCTTCGCAGAGATGGAGCTGCTCTTCACCCAACGCTTTGCAAGTGCCAGCGAACGTACTCCGATGACGGCGCTGATTAACGCCAGGGTAAAGCCCGGCGAGACATGGGTCCAGTACGCTATACGGTGGCGTAATTTATGGTCTAAATGTGAACAGCGTATAGAAGAAGCCCCTGCGGTGGGAATGTTTGTTGGAACCCTTGATCCACAAGCAACCATTTCGCAGTTTATGATGTTCTTCAAGCCAACCTCTTTCCAGGCTTTGATCGACAAATTGGCGCAGATGGACCAGATGGGCCATAAACCCCCTCTCCCAAAGCCCGACTCTCGAAACGACAAAGGAAAGGGAAAAGCTATCATCGTCGCTAATGCCCAACAGCAACCGAACGAATCGAAGCCGGTTGCTCGTCCAAATAACACGCGCCCATACGTACCCCTTGAGGACAGGATGGGACGTGCTTACTCCTTCCCCCGTGATAAAACAAGGAGGTTATTTGAGCTGGCATTGCGCAATAGGCTTATAAATTTGCCGGATCCAAAACGTCCGTCACAACCAAGTGACGTCAACGATCCTAATTACTGCCCTTATCATAGAGTGCTAGGACATCCGATCGAAGACTGTTACGTGTTCAAAAATTGGCTCGAAAACCAGTACCGTCAGGGCAAGTTTGCGCTATCCGACAAATGGAAGGTGAATCCTCCGCAACCCCACACCTACAAGGGAACGAATACGCCAGGAGCAACATGCTCCGTCATTGAAGAAGCTCCCTGGGAGGTTGTATTATCAGCCAAAACGAGGAGAATGCTGAATGATCTGCAGACCTGCCCAGCGGTCAAGTGGAAGAACCCATTGGAGCCGCAGGTTATTGAGGGGATGTTGAAACCACGTCCGACTCCGAAGGCCGATGGTGGTAGTTCAAGCGTTCATAGCCAGCCGTCAAAATCTTCGAAAAAGAAGAAGAAGAAATCTAAGAAGCCCGTGAAGCCCAGCGACAAGCGGACGGACTTACAGAAGCAGATTGACGCACTGGACGAGTATAACCAAAAGGCGCGAACTCCCATTACGCTCCAAGATTTCCTTGATCACGTCTTTCAAAAGGAAGATGAGGAAGAAACTTCATCGGATGAATCCGACGGAGATGTGGCAAGCTGTCATATGATCTCTCACTCGACCTCGAACGATGAGGGGACTTCCGGCACCAAAACGCCGGGGGCAAATACTGAGTCAAGGGTTCCGGAATTATCAATAGAAATGATTGACGCGTTTCTTAGTGAAGCTCGATTGAAAAGTAAAGCTGATCAAGAACGCGAGACGGCGATATTCGAAACGGCCAAGCGCCAGCGGCTTGAGGGAGGAGCTGAGATGATCCCACTGGAGCAAAATACCTCCACCGCTGACAAAAGCCAATTTAAGATAAAAAAGAAGTTCGCCAAGGCCATATCGATGGGCATGAAGCTACCACCCTCAGAAGAAAAAGTTACTAGCGTGGTAGAAATGCATCCCTCTTATTGCTTATATCATCAGAAGGTCTCACATTCTACCCAAGAGTGCAAAGCGTTCGATAAATGGTGGCAAGGATACGTCGCTAATCAACAACGCTTTAAACGGGAAAAGCGCAAGGTTCGTCGGGAGCAAAGAAACACGACCAAAGTGCTTGAAAGAACTGCCGGCAACTGTCACATGGTTAACACTACCAGGTCACAAGTGCCCACGTTTGGGAGCGACTCTGATGAGGAACTAGAGATTGCCCCTCTCTTTAAAGAATCAACTTCGGGAAAAGAAGAAGAACCGAAGTCTTGCGAAAATATACAGCTGCGGAATCGGACACTGCCTGAAAAGAACCTCGGACCCTCGAATAGAAAAGATAAAGGGAAAGAGAAGGTCTCTGAAGACATCACTTTGGATGACCGAGTCGCGGAAGAGTTAACCGCCAAAAATCCGTCAAAGAGGAGTAAAGTGGATTACAATGTCTTAGCGCATCTGAGGAAGTTACCCTCACAACTCAGCATCCTCGATGCCTTGTTACTATCAAAGGATGCGAGAGACTCTTTGATTAAGGCACTACAAGATCCGGACCAGTTCCAAGCCTTCTTGGCCGAAGAAAAGATGAAAGACGAATTGGAAGAAGTGCACACAGCCGACGTTGCTTTTGGTGATGAGGACCTTCTTCTCGGGACGTGTGAACACAATCGCCCTCTTTATGTCTCAGGATACTGCCATGACATAAAGATAGGTAAAATCTTGGTCGATAACGGATCGTCCGTCAATTTACTCAACGTACGAGTGTTAAAGGAGATTTGCATGAGTGTCCAACACCTTGCCCGGGACAAGATCACTATCTCCGGTTTTGACTCTCAATCTTCAAAGACCCTTGGATCTGTGATATTGACGCTACGCTTCGGGTTGCTCGTCACAGACATCAAATTCCATGTTATAGATGCCAAGACGTGCTATAATGCTCTGCTCGGCCGACCATGGCTACACGAGTACAACATCATCCCTTCTACACAGCATCAGTGCATGAAGTATTCCAGGGATGGCCTCGAGTACACTGTGGCCGGAGAGTTGAATCCGTTTTCCGTGAACGAAGTTCGCAAGTATGAAGATGCCAAATACTTCTTGCCGAGCTTCGAAGACACGGAAAGGTGTCACAAACCAGAGAACAAAACTAATGCCACCATCCCTGTCTTCGGCAGTGATACCGAGGAAGAAGATATAATTTGTTCAGGTCCATCCCAATCTACCAGGCCAGGACCATCCATCCCTTCGTTAATCTTCGGTAGTGATTCAGAGGATGAAGTTCATGCTGTATTCCCTGCTCGGCCTTCGATACAGATCTCCGCTGATGAAGAGCGAAGTCTGCAGATAACCATGGTGCCGCTTGAACATTACAAAGAACTGGATGCACTCGACACTAACAGCGTAGAAGAATTGCAGACATTCTATATCCCTCCCGGACGAAGGGGTGAGAAGGCGATCTTATTCTACCGTTCTGAAGAGAACAAAGTAGAAAAAGAAGTTTGGCATGGCGCGGATCCCACGCTTGACAGGCTTCAGCCTATCCGTCTTCCCCGATATTATACCGAAGGTTTGAAGAAACTGCTAAAACGCCAGGGGATGTCCTTCACACAGACCGTTAGAAAAGCCAAATTCTATGACAAGGTCTGGAACATTCCCGGGACCCAATGCAAACTGCCTAACGGGAAAGTAGAAACCAAAGGGCTTGGGTACATCCGGCCAAGGAAGCGGGAGCTAGTAAACAGCTGTTATGCCATATGTGACTTCGATGAAGAGGCGGACGCTCAATGGGAGGACGCTAATCCTGAACCAGCAAAAGTTCCGGATACAAAACCGCCCGGTCCATCGTCCGAAGACCAGATGAGCAAACTTATAAGGGATGCGAGTCAAAAAGCCCGAGACGATCACGATCGTGAAATGGCAATCTATGAGAAAGCTAAGACACAGCGCCTCCTCCAACAGGCAGTAAAGAACGAAGATGCCGCTCCTTGTCGACCTACTACAAAAAAGGTTCGACGCGAGAACAAAGACAAGTCGAAAGGCAAGAGAGGCGCTCGACAACTACAAAGCAGAGCTAAGAAGCCGCGCATCCGAGAATCGAGCGTTATTGACTTAGCCCTCGGGAAGAAAATGAGTCGAGCATACTCTTTTCCTCGGAACAAAACAAGGAAAATATTCGATCTCGCTCTAAAACATCAAATGCTTACGTTGCCAGAGTCTAAACACCCTGAACAAGCAGGCGAAGTCTCCAACCCGAAGTATTGCTTTTACCATCGAGTAGTAGGGCATCCGCTCGAAGATTGCTTCACCTTTAAGAATTGGGTTGAGGACCAATATCAGCTTGGCAAATTCGCGTTGTCTGACAGTTGGAGAGTAGCGCCGCCGCAAAAGCACGAACCCGAAAATACAAGAATAAAACCAACTCCGCATTGGGATTGGCAGAAAATTCGCACCTGCCATGTAATAACAATATTAAAAGAAGGGTCCGAGGACATGAACAATCTCCCTTGGTGCTTTGAAAGCGGCAGCGATGAGGTAATCTCAGAATTTCCCCCGGCTCCGAAAGAACTGGAGGACGGAATACATACCACTGCAGATAATCTCAAGAAAATTGAGTTGGGGACGGAAAATGACCCGCGACCGACATTCATCAGCGAGCTGCTATCTGAAGAAAGGGTGGCTGCGTTAAAGGATGTGCTTCTACAGCACAAAGATTGCTTCGCGTGGAACTATTCCGAAATGCCGGGACTAGATCCAGAAATTGCAGTACACAAGTTGGCGATATCCCCGGACATCAAGCCAGTCAAACAAGCGCCGAGGAGAATGCGACTCGAGCTTGAGATGAGCATCAACGCCGAAGTCAAAAAGCTGATAGATTCAGGCTTCATCCAAGAAGTCCAATACCCTGAATGGATCGCCAACATTGTCCCAGTGATGAAGAAAAATGGGACAGTGCGCATATGCGTAGACTTCCGGGATCTCAATAAAGCCTGCCCAAAAGATGATTTCCCAGTGCCAGTCACCGAACTGATGATAGACAACACATCCACTCATGAGGTTTTCTCCTTCATGGACGGCTCATCGGGGTATAATCAAATAAAAATGCACCCTGAAGATCAGAAGCACACGGCCTTCAGAACTCCGCTTGGTATATTTTGTTATAAAGTGATGCCTTTCGGTTTGAAGAACGCCGGTGCTACTTATCAGAGGGCCATGACGAAGATCTTCGACGACCTTATACACGAAATCGTCGAATGCTATATCGACGATCTCGTGGTCAAGAGCAAATCATACGAGGAACATCTTGAGCATCTGAAGACTGTATTTCAACGCCTTCGGCAATACAACTTGAAGATGAACCCTCTTAAATGTGCGTTCGGGGTTTCCTCGGGCAAATTCCTGGGATTTGTCGTTCGGCACCGAGGTATTGAAATAGATCCGTCAAAGATCAAAGCGATCATGGAAATGCCTCCGCCGAGGACTCTCAAACAGCTGCGGTCTCTCCAAGGGAAACTCGCGTATATACGGCGATTCATAGCCAACCTTTCAGGAAAGTGCCGTCCTTACAGCCACCTGATGAAGAAGGGAACCCCATTTGTTTGGGACCAAAAATGCCAAGGCGCATTGGATGAGATCAAGCAATATCTGCAGAACCCGCCGGTTTTGGCTGCTCCGGTTAAGAGGAAGCCTCTTATTCTTTATACAACCGCCCTCGAGGGTTCTTTAGGCGCATTATGGGCACAAGAGAACGATCAAGGGAAAGAAAGAGCACTTTATTACTTAAGTCGAGTCCTGCTAGGGGCAGAAAGCAACTACTCTCCCATTGAAAAACACTGCCTGGCGTTGATCTTCGCAATAACAAAGCTTAGGCACTACGCGTTGGCGCACGAGGTCCGTCTGATTTCAAAGGTGGACCCTCTTAAATATCTAATGTCAAAAGCCATATTGACAGGACGACTCGCTAAATGGGCCCTGCTCTTGATGGAATTTTCGATAACGTATCAACCTCTCAAGGCAGTGAAAGGCCAGGCCATCGCCGACTTCCTCGCTGAGCATCCGATACCCGCCGATTCTCCTCTGAATTGCGATCTCCCAGACGAACATGCGTTCGATGCGATCGACGGCGGTAATATTCGATGGGAGCTTTATTTCGATGGAGCATCTTCCATGAAGAAACGCAAACAAAGTACCCCTATAATTAAATCAGGGGTAGGACTCATCTTTGTAACTCCACAAGGAGGAATAATGCGCTACGCCTTTTCCCTAACGGAGCCGAGAACAAACAATGAAGCCGAATACGAAGCTCTGATAGCAGGCCTCGAGATCGCCATTGACATGGGAATTGAAGATCTCCTCGTATACGGCGATTCCCAACTGGTCGTTAGTCAAGTAAACGGCGACTACCAAACGTGCAAACCGGAATTGGTAAAATACGGTGAAAAAGTGCAGCAACTGCTAACCCAAATTCCCTCTTACACGTTGGAAAGTATACCGCGTGCGGAAAACAGCAAAGCGGACGCACTGGCTAAACTTGCTAAAGAATTGGCTGACGAGAACCTCGATGACGTTAGAATCGTGATACAAAGCCGTCGAGTGCTCGCCCCAACAAAAATATCTCCGAAATCGTCTGAAGAAAAAGGAGCGAAAGAGGAGACAACCCTGCAAATAAAAGACAGGGAAAATACCGAGGACTGGAGAGAAGTCTTCATAGATTACTTCAAGTTCCACCGAATACCTGAAGAGGCCACGCGACATCAGCTCACGAAACGAGCCCTGTCTTTCGCCTTCGTCAATGATACTCTATACAAGAGGTCATTCGACTCTCTGTGGTTGAGATGCTTAGGACCTGACGAAGCGAGAAGGGTCGTCCAAGAAGTTCACGACGGACTCTGTGGTTCCCACCAAGCAGGCCCTAAGATGAAATTGAAGATAAAGCGGATGGGCTACTACTGGCCCACGATGATGCAGGATTGCCTGGAATATGCGAGGCAATGTCATCCATGTCAAATTCATGGGGACTTCATCCATCAGCATCCCAACCCACTGCATCCGACAATGGCTAGTTGGCCATTCGAAATGTGGGGAACCGACATAGTCGGTCCCATCGAACCAGCATCGTCAAAGGGACATCGTTTCATCTTGGCAACGACTGATTACTTCTCCAAATGGGCAGAGGCGGTTCCGTTGAGGGAAGTAAAGACGGAGAACATTCTCCATTTCTTCAAAACGCATGTCATCTACCGGTTTGGAACCCCGAGAAGAATCATCTCTGATAATGGGCCAGCCTATCGAAGTCATAAAATTAGCCGTTTCGCACAACAGCACAATATAGACTGGAGATATTCCTCAGTTTATAACCCGCGAGCTAACGGACTAGCTGAAGCCTTCAACAAGACCTTGACGAAGATCATAAAGAAAACAGTGTCACGAAATAAGAGAGATTGGCACGAAAGATTGCAAGAAGCTCTTTGGGCGTATCGGACTACGTTTAAAACGGCCACAAACACAACGCCATACGCGTTGGTATTTGGGACGGAAGCAGTACTCCCTCTCGAGATAGAATTACCCTCTCTACGAGTGGCAGTCCACTACGAACTGACGGATGAAGAAAATGCTCACCTTCGGTTCGAAGAGCTTGACGCCCTTGATGAAATCCGGCTTCTAGCACAACAAAATCTGGAAGCCTATAAAGCAAAGATGACGCGCTCATATGAAAGATTGAGCCGCCCGAGGACATTCCACCAAGGCGAACTCGTGCTAGTGGTCAAAAGGCCCATGATCCCCAATCGCGCCAAGCGGGGAAAATTTGAGCCAAACTATGAAGGACCGTATATCATTGATAAAGTCTACCAAGGCGGGGCCTATCTACTCATGGACATGCACGGTGAAAGGCCTTTCAGGCCAATAAACGGACGCTTCCTAAAGAAATACTACGCTTAATAAGCCACAGCCCAGGTTAATGGTAGATGACGACGACTATGTCCGCTCGCTATCTTCCTAAGCTCAAGCTTTATAAGTGGTAGCCAACCCTCTCAACGGTGGACCGGAATGTCCTTAAACTAATATCAGACCGAAACGTCTTTTAAACTAATACTGCGGCATCCTTGGGCTGACGAGATGAATAAAAATAAATAAAAAAAAAATAATAAAAATAAAAATAAAATAAAAAAAAAGCGGTAAGTCCATAAGCAAAATGGGCACAGATGAAAACCCGAAAGGGCTCCGTGAGTAAAAACAGCAGGACTACCGGCGAATGTTGTGAAAACCCGAAAGGGCGCAACTTCGTTAAAGAACCCTTATGGAGTCCTCTCGACCCTGTAAGGAGAAACCACCCGCGTGAGATCCTTACGACTTACAAGGGAACAACATACTTAGGAATCCCTACGATTCCTAAGGAGAAAATACGCTTGCGAGATCCTCACGACTCGTAAGGAGAACTCTCTTATGGGACCCTCACGGCTCATAGGATTTGAAAGTCTTAAGTCACAGAGACCTAAACCTGTGCTTAAGCAAACCCCCACAAACTTCCAATATTGCCCTATAAGTGGCTCAATACTGACCCTTGTATACAATCCACGGGCGCGAATAAACGTTTTCCTAACCAAGGTCCATCCATGACTGGGAATACGTTCGTATGGTAAACAACCCTTATAAATCCCCTCGATTTATGAGGAGAAAACCTTCCTGTAGGATCCTTACGACTTACAGGAGAACAAAACACTTAGGAACCCTCACGGTTCCTAAGGAGAAAATACATTTACAAGATCCCCACGACTTGTAAAGAGAAATACCTTCACGCGACCCTTACAGCTCATGAAGTCAAAAGCCTTAGCCGACGGGATCCTAACCCCGGTCGCTAAGCCTCCTTTGTTCAACAACGATAGAGGCAAATGATGATTCGCTCCTGGTAATATCCCAGTTGCAGCGGTGCTGATGCCGAAATCGGTATCCAATTTCAGGTTTACAGTGAAAAGCCAGTAGGCCGCACATGCATCCGAAATAGCCGAAATGATAGGGCAACTTGCAATAAAAAGCAGCAAGTAAAAAGTATGCATGCAAAATAGCCGAAATGATCGGGCAACTCGTAATAAAGAGCAACG
The DNA here is from genome assembly GCA_030015575.1 of Agapanthus africanus. Taxonomy (NCBI): domain Eukaryota; kingdom Viridiplantae; phylum Streptophyta; class Magnoliopsida; order Asparagales; family Amaryllidaceae; genus Agapanthus; species Agapanthus africanus. Next base: position 18,464,884 of record JASDDO010000022.1, read on the forward strand.
AGTAAAAAATAAAATAATAAAAAGCCGAAATGGTTGGGCACCGCGAAAAATAGCCGAAATGTTTGGGCAATCGCGACCTTCGCGATATAAAAGCTGAAATGATAGAGCATCGCGGAAATAAAGTAAAACAAAAAAAATAAGAAATGATAAAACTTCGGCCCTACAGTTAAGATCACATCGATCCCTGTATACAATCCAAGGGCGTAAACAAAGAAGAAACCATACCTCCCCAGCGGATTCCGTCAAACGACGAAACCAAGCCTCAACGGTTCATTTCAATCGAAGAAGCCAGCGACTCGCAAAACTTCTCAACTCACGGATACAAACACTCCTTGACGAGAGCTCCCTGATCCGCGTCGACCCACAGAGCCACCAGTGCCTCCGTAGGAACCCTCGACTCGTTTCAAACCCCAAGGACACAAATAATCCTTGGCGCTCGGGAAACAAATAATCCCGGCAAACTTCTCAACTCACGGATACAAACACTCCTTGACGAGAGCCTTCTGATTCGCGTCGACCCGCAGAGCCACCAGTGCCTCCGTAGGAACCCTCGACTCGTTTCAAACCCCAAGGACACAAATAATCCTTGGCGCTCGGGAAACAAATAATCCCGGCAAACTTCTCAACTCACGGATACAAACACTCCTTGACGAGAGCCTTCTGATTCGCGTCGACCCGCAGAGCCACCAGTGCCTCCGTAGGAACCCTCGACTCGTTTCAAACCCCAAGGACACAAATAATCCTTGGCGCTCGGGAAACAAATAATCCCGGCAAATTCCTCGACTCACGGATACAAACACTCCTTGACGAGAGCCTTCTGATCCGCGTCGACCCACAGAGCCACCAGTGCCTCCGTAGGAACCCTCGACTCGTTTCAAACCCCAAGGACACAAATAATCCTTGGCGCTCGGGAAGCAAATAATCCCGGCAAATTCCTCGACTCACGGATACAAACACTCCTTGACGAGAGCCTTCTAATCCGCGTCGACCCACAGAGCCACCAGTGTCTCCGTAGGAACCCTCGACTCGTTTCAAACCCCAAGGACACAAATAATCCTTGGCGCTCGGGAAACAAATAATCCCGGCAAACTTCTCAACTCACGGATACAAACACTCCATGACGAGAGCTTCTTTGACTCACATCTTGGGCAGTAAGGATTCAAAACTTACTTCCTGAACAATGGGACCCTGCAAGTCAATCCTAAATGGTCTCTTGCATACTATCCACGGGCCTCACTCTCTGAAGTCGATTCTCGACAAAGAGGGAAACAACCGCTTACGAGCCCTCTCGACTTGTAAGAGGGAGAAATTCTCTTATAGGATCCTTCCGACTTATGAGAGGAAACCACACTTGGGAATCCTCACGATTCATAAGGAGAAAATTCACCTGCGAGATCCTCTCGATCCGTAAGGAGAAGAGTCTCTATGAGACCCTCACGGCTTATAGAGTTGGAGAGTCTTAGGCAGCAGATCTGAACCTGCGGCCTGAGCCGTCGTTATTTCTTAATAAGGTCGGGATGCTCGTCCCAATCGTTCGTCAATTGTGGTTGTTAAGGTGGCGTACTGATTATAAAAGAAAAGAAAGACAGAGAAATGACACAAGACATTACAAAATGTGTATCTTTTATTCATAAAAAATTGGTTGAGTACAGGATACATTGTGTTAAAGGATAAAAAAAAAAATATATACATATAATTTACAAAGACAAATGATACAAGGGGGATTATGGGGAAGGAAGCGTCTTGCACAGATGTAGCAATTGGTCGCATACGTCCTTCCATGCTTTCTCCTGATCAACTGCCACTGCCAGCTCCGCCTCTACTTGAGCCCGCTGTTGCGTGAAGGATGCGAGCTCTTCCCCAACAACCTGATGAGCTGCTTCTTGGCCTTGGGCATCACGCTCAGCAGCATCAAGTTTCTGCTTCAACGCTAGCCCATTAGATATACGCTTAAGAAGACCTTCAAAGACAGCTTTCACCTCAGCAGCATTCGTCCTAACTTCGGCACGAAGGCAAGCGGTCGCGTTTGAAGATTTCTGATGCGCCTTTAGCCGTAAAGCTGCCTTCTGCTCCAAATGGCGGAGATAAGAGGTGCTTTGCTCAAGCCAAGCTATCCGTTCGGCGCTCGCGGCCAAAGCCTCGGGAGAAGGGCGTGTCGACTCCAACCGATGCAGGCGAGCTTCGATCTCTCTGCAGTGGTTAACCCACGATTCGACGACGCCTTCGTTATGGAAAGTTACGAGCGCCGCCAACATTGGGTTAACGTCCACAGCGAAATCTACGGCCGAAGGAAGGGCATCCATGTTGAGCTCTTCGATGTACCCGCTCAACATACCCAGGCTCATTACAGCACCCTTTGAAGACGGGCGTCGCGAGAAAGGACCCGCCGGTGAGAGGACCTGAGATTCAAAAGGAATTGGAGCTGGGACAATAGCTGCAAAAAACGAAACATGGTCAAACAATGATTCGAAAAGTCGATGAAAGATCATATAAAAAGAGGGAAGGAATATTTGTACCAGTCGCAACGGACGTCAAAGCCGGAAGCGCCGGTGGCAGCACAACCCCGGCGTCCCTTCCTTCGATCTGAGGCACTGCAGTCAGGAAGAAGAAAAGTCAGATACGATCCTATATTCCCTCGAAAAAGACCAAGACGGCACTCACCGATACCCTTAGAGGGAGAAGCGAGCTCGGATGGGAAGGAGAAGTGTGGGAGCAACACCTGATATAGATGATCAAAGAGCCCTCCTGAAAAGGCACAACGGCGTAATATTAGTACAAGAGCCACATTTTTGAAAGATTAATGCATGAGTCGTGAATCCATACCTTCCAACATCCGTGACGGCACGAGGGAAGACGGGGAAGTGACCACCGCCAAAGCGGTAGTTGACGGTGCTCCCTCAAGCAATGGAGCGTCGGCACTGACCGCACCTGCAAAGACAAGCTTGTCAGAAGAGATCACGAGATATATACAAAAAAAAATGGAAACGCTGGTGACTCGAAAATTCACCTGACGAGCTGCCAGCAGAAACTGAGGTAGTCCCTTCCTCCACTGACGGAAGACCACCACCTGTAGCTTCGTCACCCGACTCAAGGGGAACCGTTGTTACGCTCTCAAGCTCTGCAGGCGGCGGGGAACCATAGGCAGGAAGGGCCAAGATAGGAACATTGCCCGATTCCTGAGAAGGAGCGCCTAGCTCGTCTTCAGGAATCATGGCCACCTCACCTGCTGTTCCCTCAGGATCAGCGATTACAGCTGTCCCGTCCACCGGCACCACGAGGTCCCCAGCCTCAAATACCTCGCCCTCTACCGCCTTCGGCTCGGCTGAGACAATCATCTCATCTGCCGCCACTTCGGGTACGGCATCAACGACTTGCTCCGCGGTAGGTTCTTCAATCCCAGCTCCAGGCCCCATGACCTCGACAAAGTTGTCCACTGTTGGTTCGGGTTCGGCGAGTACCGCGTCCTCTGCTCCCTTGGGCTCGATGGTCGTTTCCCCCTCCCCCTCAGTTGGACTCGACCCTACAAAATGGAATACGTATAAGCCAACAACTCTACAATTCGTACGACGAGATTCTGAAAGAAGTACTACCTGAAGTGGATTTGTCATTGGCACTCCGAACCGCGCGCGCCACTTGCCGACGAGCAGTAGACAGAGCCACTGGGGGCTCTTCAGAAGGAATATTATCGAGAGGAATAGTGCTAGGGCCCGCTCCTGCGGCCAGAGCAGCTCTGCGCGCCTTCGCTTCGCGTCTAGACCGCTTCCGTTCCTCTTGAGCCGATGAGGCAGATGCCATCAGAGCTTCCTTGAGTGAAGCCTCCTCATCCGTGTAGAGGGATGCCTCCAGATTTTTCAGAGCATCCCTCGTCGTTGCATCGAGCCGAGGCTCTTGCGCCAGCTTCGACGGAGCTGGGACTTCGATGACAGGCTTGGGAAGGGTCCTTGCACCGATTAATACAACCCCTGTAAAGAAACAAGAGAAGGTCAGGTCGACTATCATAAAAAGACAACAAACTTTCCTTATAAAAAGAGCGGGGTAAAACATACCGACGCTTGCTAAGGCGCGCTTCTTCTCCTCCGCCTGGAAGGTCTTCAGAGAGGCAGCAACGGCCTCTTCAGTAGATCCACCTGCTGAAAATGAGGCAAATATTAGCTAAAGATAATAGTAAAAGTGGGATAAAACGACAAATAAGGAGGCTGAGGATTACCCGACTCAGCGAGTCTGCTTAACATTGCTTCGAGCCTCGCCGATCGCTCCGAAGCTGCAATCGCGGCGGCTAGGTTGGTGTCCTCAGGGTCCACCACGAAACCCTCGTTGCTGCCATACTCACATATAGTCTCGGCAGGATGAGCCGCGGGTTCTAAGTTAAGAATCGCGTCAAGGGATAGGATAGACTTCTTCTTCTTCTGTCCACCAGCCTTGGATCCACCCGGAGCATCTTTGCGCTTGCCAGTTTTGGCAGTTACTTTCGGGCGGCGAGTCCCGATGTCCGCTCCTACACCCGACTCCGGTGAGGCCGCTTTAGCCGTCTTCGTCGGAGCACGGGGTACCGTTGGAGCATCCACCGCAGTGGGCAATGGCAGTCCACGCGGAGGGGCCAATACGCGTGGTCGATCGGCTCCAGCCTCTTTCGTCGGAGGGATAACCTGAACCCTGGGCTGCAATGGAGCCTTGCGATTGCCACCGGGAGGCGCAGCCCTACGATCGACCAATAGACGTTTCTCCATTAAGATGATTGGTCCCATCGCGTGCGCGTACCAGGCCACATACGAATTGAGTATCTTGGGGGTACAGCTGGGCTCGCTGATGAAAAAGTAAGAGCCTGTATTTAGCCGGATGAAGTGATGCATCGCATTCCGTACCCCCTCTGGACCGACTGCAGGTGTTCCCAAGAAGGCTTCCAATGGGACCCCTTGGTTATAACTTGATTGCCGGGCGAATCGATGCGGGTTATACCTCATGAAGAGGGCCGTTTCATTCTGCCTAAATACCAAGTAGCCCGGCCGAATGGAATAAAGGTGAAGAATTTCCCGAGCCTTCAACACGGAAGCACCGCCCTTAAAGTCATCACGCAGCGGCACCACCGACTTAGTGGACTCGGAACCCATGGTGATGACCTTATCCACTAAAGAGGTCTTCGCCCCGACTAGATGCGAACGCAGAAGCAATCCCCTGGACTCCCGCGGAGGTGCAAACACGATAGAGGCCCCGACCAATCGCATTATTCTTGGAAGTTTAAATCTCTCAAAGAACTGAGGATTTTTATGGACACCGAACACTCCTCGAACATGCATCTCCATCCAAGAAGTGAAGTAGTGCATCGGGAAGTTAGCAGGCTGTACCCCAGGTTCATTAGCGTCCGCCGCTATGCTAAGTCCATTGTAGAGATAAGCCAACCCGGCGATCCCCACTGATAACTGCAGACCGGCCACCATTCGATGCGCCGGGTAAAAGACAGAAGACCGCATAAGGCGTGGGTGCATAGGAAGCGCGAAGCTGCACAGCCACAAACCTAAGAACCCGATGAAGAAGGTCTCCTCATCCATGCCGGGAACGGCGATCTCTGAGAAGGGGACGCTGGCAGTGCCGGGAAGGTAAAAACTTCTCTGATCAATTTCCGATGAAGGTCGGCGGTCCAGGCCGAAACCAAAAGGGTCAGCAGGTTGGGCGAACTTATCACCTTGCTCTGATAAAAATTCCGGGCGGACAAAACGAGCAATGAAGTCCGCGAAACTAACGCCTCGGTCGCCCAATTCCAAATGAAGCTCCTCGTAAATCTCCAACACCCTCACCAGGCCCGGATGCTGATGCTGGATAGCATTTTCCGGAGTTAAGTCGAGTACCACCTGCTTGGTGGCAAAGACGTACTCATCAGGAGGAAGCAGCTCCTCATAATGCTCCCCCCTCGCCGGTAAACCCGAAAGCTCGACGAACTCCTCTAGAGAAATGGAAACTTCCCTATCCGCCGTCAGGAAAGTATGCGTGGGGATATTCCATTGTTCAATGAAAGCCCTTGTCCACCACGTTGGAGGAGTAGGATATTCAAAAAGCGAGACATAGACGGCGGAGTATAAACCGATCTTCGTCAGATGAGCTCTCTTCGCCGCTAAGATGTACCGGGCCCATGGCAGGTATCCGGCAAGCGGTCGCGGATTCAATCCAATATTGTAGGCCTGTCCCCAAGGGCGTGCTTCACCCTGACAGATTCGCCTTCCTAAGATGTCTATGGCCGGCGGCGGCTGTACCGGAATAGCGCCGATTGCAGGCTGAAGGAGGTCGTCCGAGTTCCAATTTTTAACCTCCACGGCATACTCCACCGGGGGTTTATCTGCGTAGGGGATCGTAACTATGGGTTCGGAGGGGGAAGCGGAACTAAAACTGCGACGACCCTGGATGATTTGGCTATACCACCTTCCCCATAGGTGAAGATGTTTGCACTCAGGGTCGCGATCTTTAATCAAAGCAAGCACTACCCGGTCCACTGGTGCGTGTGGGAACCCTCCTTCCGAGCGAACGAAGGGAAAAGACAAGTCGTCAGACATCCCTCCTGCATAAAATATATATATATCATTAGTGGCTTGACACTTGATATTCAATAAAAATAATATATATAATAAAAAAAAAATATATATATATATATATATAATAATAAAAATAATAATAATAAATAAAAATCTGACCCCACGCTGTGATGCAGCGGGTAGGGGACCAAAAGGGGACCCACAAAATCAAGATGACGGCGCATCATTTGATAAGACAATCCCACCATTGAATGGGACTATCAGTCAATAAAAGAGACCCCCAAGAGAATATCCTCATTGGGGGGAACCCCTAAAAAGACAAGGAGAAGATCTCCTCTTTTCAGAGCAAAGCTCTGTCACAGAGTGACATTTGTCAAACCCCTGTTTCAAAAGGATAAAACTTCTTAAAAAAAAAAAAAAGAGCCTAGCTCTGTAGCAGTAATAAAAAAAAAACTTATAATTCCTAAAAATTAAAATGGTGGGATCTTAAAGATCCATGGAAACCTTTAAAAAGTTTTTTTTAATTAATCTGTGGGCCCCTCTGTTCATGGGTTAAAACCTAAGAACAGGGTCTCTACAAATTTTTGAGAGCAAGGCTCTGTGAGTAAAAACCCCAAAGAGGTTTCCTTTAGATCAAAGATCTATAAGAGCAAGGCTCTGTTGCAGAAACCCCCAAAGGAGATTCCTTTAGATCAAAGATCTATAAGAGCAAGGCTCTGATTATTTAAATTTGATTTAAATTAAATTAATTTAATTTACCTAGAATGGTTCTAAGAATAAAACTTGGAAGTTCTTAAAAATCGCAAGAGCAAGGCTCTGGAAGTTCTCAAGTAAGAGCAAGGCTCTGAAATCTAATTTCTTGAGAATGGTAAAAAATTACCAAGGACCAAGGGTCCTATTTATAGGCGCCTGCGCCTGTTCACCTGACTCGTCGATTCGACGGTCAGGATCTTGCCACCGTTGCACTCACGCGCGCGCCACGTGAGCGCAACGGTGGGGGGGCATCTGTTTCCCCCAATCAGAGCAAGGCTCTGTTGAATTTTGAAAATTCAAAATTCGAAGCAACGCTTCGGTTTCCGTGCGCAGTGCGCAATTCGCCACGTGGCAGAGGCTGAATGGGCAGCGTAACGCCCGAAACAGCGCGTCCCATCAGAGCAAGGCTCTTCAGAAAACTTAATTAAAGACTTAACTGCGCAAACGCACGGATGCGCGACACGTGTCTGCGCAAGAGCTTGGATGCACGACACGTGTCTGCGCAGTTGCGCAGTCGCAACTGCGCAAACGCACGGATGCGCGACACGTGTCTGCGCAAGCGCTTGGATGGACGACACGTGTCTGCGCAGTTGCGCAGTCGCAACTGCGCAACCGCACGGATGGGCGACACGTGTCTGCGCAAGCGCATGGATGCCCGACACGTGTCTGCACAGTTGCGCAGCCGCAGCTGCGCAAACGCACAGATGCGTGACACGTGTGTGCGCAGTTGCGCAGTCGCAGTTGCGCAAACGCACAGATGCGTGACACGTGTGTGCGCAGTTGCGCAGTCGCAGCTGCGCAAACGCACAGATGCGTGACACGTGTATGCGCAGTTGCGCAGTCGCAGCTGCGCAAACGCACGGATGCGCGACACGTGTCTGCGCAGTTGCGCAGTCGCAGCTGCGCAAACGCATGGATGCGCGACACGTGTCATTTTCTGGTGAGTTGCGCAGCAACTGAATGAAGATTTAGATAAATCTTTTCTGTTCTCCTGTAAAACAGGAACCCTTGGATCAAAGATCCAATGGTGGGAAAATTCCCAAAATTATTCAGGAAAGATTTTGTTAACAAATCCAACAAATTTGTGGGCACTATAAATAAGACCCCAAGCCTCATTCAAAAGGGCATGAAGGAGAGAATCAGAGAGAGAGTCAATCATCAAAAGAAAGCTCTTGAAAATTAGTCAAGAACACAGAAGAAAAAAAAGAAGAAGGTAAAATTTCTGAAGAACAGAAAATAAATAGTGCCTTGCACTTGATATGAACCCCTGGTTCTAAAAAAAAAAAAAAAAAAAAAAATATATATATAAATAAAAGAAGAATAAATAGTGCCTTGCACTTAATATGAACCCTTGGTTCTGTATGATCAGGAAAAAACAAGAACTTGTTTTTTCCTTTGATCCAAATTCAAATCAAAAGTGCCATGCACTTGTGTTCTTCAATCTGAAGATTTCTGGGGTTCTGCAACCCCTTGTTTTGGGCCAGGCCCAAATTAAGTTGAAATAATAAAAGGGTAAGGCCCTGTTTGGAAAAATTCCTGAGTTTCTGCAAAGGGCCTGGCCCAAACTAAACTGCAGAACAATAAAAGGGCAAAGCCCTGTTTGTAAAAATTTCTTGAATGCCTGCAACTCATCATTTAAAAGGGCCCGGCCCAACCCAAGGAAATTATTGAGTTTCTGAAACTCATTATTTAAAAGGGCAAGGCCCTGCTTGGAGAATTCCTGAGTTCTTGTAACTCATTAAAAGGGCCTGGCCCAAATCAGACTTGCAAAATAATGAAAGGGGCAGAGCCCTGTTTAGATCGATTCTTCTAATCGGGCAGAGCCTAAAAATAAAAATTGGACTTAACCCAATCCTGGCTGTAAGTCCTTAAATTAAATGCCTCTCATAAAACAAGTCATGACCGGTTCGAGGGTACATCTCCGAACTCCTTTGACATCCGTCGTTGTAATCTCTCAACGACGTCAAAGAGGTGACGGGTCCCAACGACCACACATCGATATGGACTGCGGGGTCCTTAAACTCGTGAACCGAAACGTCCTTAAACTAATAACGGACCGAAACGTCCCTAAACTAATATCGGACCACTACGTCCTTAAACTGGCAATGGACCACTACGTCCTTAAACTGGCAATGGACCGCCACGTCCCTAAACTGGCACAATAGGGCCCAAACGCTCTTCTGTTGGATCTAAACGGTCCTGTCTAAGTTGATCTTAACCCCAAATACGGTTAACGTGTCCTTAGATATTCAAATAAACGATAAAACTCCAAATCAACTTTGGTTCAAGGGTACATCTCTGAACTCCTCTGACGCCTGTCGTTGTAATCCCTCAACGACGTCAGAGAGGTGACGAGTCTCGACAACCAGATAATTAAATCAACCACTACGTCAAGTCGAGCTTAGTCCAAAACGGGACTAACGTATCCTTGACGAACGTTTAAGTTGATCTTAGCCGCAACGCGGCTAATGCATCCTTAAACTAAAAACACCAAACCCAAATCTAACTAAATACGGATTTGGACTAATCCACGTCCTACGGGTGACGACATCACTCAGTCTCCGTATACAATCCACGGGCAATCACAAACAAAACAAACACACACGACACGAAGTGAAATTCTGGAGAAGGAGAAAGTTGTTACCGCGATGCGGTAGCGTAATTAACTGCAGGGGCTTGCGCCTGCAGGGAAGAGCGTCCCCACAATCAAAAAACCCCTCACCCTGAGGGGGAATCTGACGAAGTCTGCTACATCGGCCGCATCCGTCTAAACCTCCGATACCAGGTGCCATAAATCAACTTGGCATCTTCGGATAGGTGGACGGATAAAACCAAATAGCATCTGCCCCGAACCTCAGGCACGTGACGTCCTAACGTCTCGGCCGCCGTTCGGAGGGGAACATTCCTGATTTATCGTGTTTTGGGTGCGGATAGTATTTTACATTTTACATTGCATTCGACCCGACCCGTTTGCTTGAACCTATTTGATTCATATTTATAGATTACCCTGAGTTGTTATATAGACACGTGCATCTCATGTATACTGCATACTGGCATTTTACCTAGCATTGCATATTTTACCATATAACATTTTAGGTCATGTAAAATAATTTAAAATTGCATTTCATAGCCTGCATGATACCCCTAACCCCGTGGTAGCATCCGCGCATCTTGTTCTCGTCCCGTTCAGTGAAACGAACGTGTTTGGATGGCTACGCGCATGTACGTGTATCCGTTCTTGGGGGTATGTATTTTCGTTACCTGAGCATTCATTTTGAATTTTGAAAGTCGTACATATTTTTCGTATTTTAAATCTGAATTTTTAGACCCGACCCAGGCGCGTTTTGAAATATTTTTGTATCCCGCCAAAATTCAATTTATTTAATTTTAAAATTTAGTTTAAATATTTTCATATGATTTTTTTAACAAACTGAAACCTCTTATCTAAAATTTTAAATCTAAAAATCTTTTAAAATTTTAAATCTAATTTCCTAACAAACTAACAATTCCTTTCTCTCTCTCTCCTCTGCATATATATATTTATATATATTTTATTTAGTTAATTTTTCTTTCCTTATTTAATACACAACCTCTTCTTCTTACTTCTTTTTCTTCTTTCTTCTTTCTTCTTTCTTTTTCTTGATTCCGGTGATCACCGCCGGAGCCGTGCTCGTCGCCGACGATCCGAGTGATCCAGTAAACGTACCTGACTTGCGTGATCACTCTCATGCGTTGTTTGGAACCGTTCCATGTACCGTGCGTGCGTCGCGACATTTCGCCGACGAAGGACGTTCCGTACACATCCGTTCTTGTTCCGTCTAGGCAAGTTAATCTTGCTACATGCTATATAATTCATTTTATACCTATTTAAATAAATACCATACTTATAGTTTAAATCTAGTGCCCCGTGTTTAATTTTATAACGTTTCGATGTTCCGTTTGCATCCGTTTATATCATATTAAATCTAGATCATGAAAACTTATCTTGTGACATACTAGATTACATTATACTGCATCCATATCATTTAAAATATATATCATCGTAATATTTCTTATTATTATCTTTAATTAGTTTATAATTTGCATTTTATAATATTATACATTTGAAAATATTATAGTTTACACATGAAACGTCGTTGAAAAGCGGATACGACAAATCTGAAATTTACTGAACACCTTACCTTATAAAATTCATTATAAATCATAGAAAAATCATCAGTATACGTTCTTTAGTTCGTTACGAAGCTAACTCAGAATACTATAACTCTATGAAATATTTACATGCAAAATAAATTGTTTAAATAACGTAAAATGCAAATGAAAATGTCTCTAAACTACTGTCCAGGGAAATTCCAGCAGCAAACTTTCAACTTAGAATGTTCATAGCTTTTTGTAGGGACAACCTGAGATGCTTATACTTATAAAACTGAAAACCTTATTGAATTATCTTTATTTTGGTATAAGACACGTCCCTTTTGGAGAACGTTTGTTATTTTTAAGCTATTTTACAAATTAGGGCGACGCTGAATTTCTGAACGGAACTTTCTTGTGCATAGTTAATCAATACCACTTTTATAGTTATTAATCGCTTTGAATATGCTATCCATATTAATATTATTATATCAATATTTATATCACATATTGCTTAGTTGTACATCCCACATTACCATTTTGTAGTTTTATAACTTTTCGGATACCCGTTTGCATCCATCGCATTTAAGATACATATAATTGCATCCATAGATCACATTACTACATAATACTGTGATATTAACACTCCATGTTTAAGAAATTGCATCCTAATTAATATTGGAACTATAAATGTAACCCTAATCGATAACTGTGCATCCATATCCTTGAAATTATATCTATTTGCATATCATATTACATGTTCCAGTTTATTATTCTGATAGTACCCATGCTTGTTTATTTATACACGTGCTTATGTTAGTTTGATTATGAGCACCCACATGACATCTTGTGCTTCCTGACATGACCTGTTACACTTCCTACTTAACATGACATGGTACCGTACACTCTTGACATGACATGACATCTAAATACACTACTCGACTTGACCTGATGTACCATGGCTTTACCTGTTACCTGATCTTGTGTCTAATGCCAACAAACCTGACATGTAGTCCTCACGGACCGTTCCTGTTGTCTATCCAGACAAACATGCTCTTACCTGATCCTATGTTGGCATTAGTTCTTAATTACGTAATACCTGACTTGAACACATAACTTGGGGGTATGGGAAAATCAATGATGAAATCTGACTTGTAACTCGACAGTGTACTACCTTACTGATCAGTTTTAAAGGCTAGGCCAACCTTGGGATGATGCTGCTGACATCATTCATCTGTACATATTTCCTGTTTTAGTGCCTAGCGGCATGTCTCGGATTCAGCCCGAGAATCTTGACCGTGGTCCCGGGTATGCACGGGATACTATTGAGTTACATCGATGATTCATCAAATTGATTTCAAAGACTTGAGAGTAGATAACCCAATAGAACAGTTTAGTTTACCCACTGCACACTACCCTTCACTGCCCTGATTTACATTACTGTTACATCTGCTTTTCATTCATGATTATATCTGCATTGCCTGTTACCCTGTTTATATTTTATTGCTTGATGACATGACGCGCTGACGTCTGGGTTTTGCATGGCCCAGATTCTTCTACCTCGTTGCAGACTGATCAGGAGTATTGCCGCTGTTAGACGAGCGGTGAAGTTCCTGTCGGTGTGTAGTTTCACTTCCAGGTGGTTCATTTATTGTATTTTTTGGCTTCCGCATATTGTTATTTCTTGACTCTTTTACTCTGGCTTATGGATATGTACTAGATAGTTAGTTTACTTTCATGTTCTTGATATCTCTACAGCCGTAATGTGACTGTGGAAGGATTTTTCCTATCCACAGGTAGCATGGTTGACTATGTCACGTGCCCATCTTAGCGTACTCTGGGAAGCGGGGCGTGACAGTACATCTCTGCACTCCTCTGATATTTATCGTTGTAATCCTTCAACGTCTTCATAGAGGTGACGGGTCCCGACAACCAGACATTTCACGGACTGTGGGGTCCTTAAACTCATGGACTTTGATGTCCTTAAACTTTACAGACTATGATGTCTCTAAACTACCATGGACTGTGGGGTCCTTAAACTCATAGACTATGATGTCTTTAAACTTTACAGATTATGACGTCTTTAAACTATGGACTATGATGTCCTTAAACTCCATGGACTATGATGTTCTTAAACTTTTGGATCGTAAAGTCCCTAAACTAAAACAATAAAGCCTAAATGCTCTTTTGTTGGATCTAAATGATCCTGTTAAGTTGATCTTAGTCTAAAATTAGACCAACGTATCCTTAACAAAGGGTTAAGTTGATCTTAGTCTAAAATTAGACTAACGTATCCTTAACAAACGTTTAAGTTGATCTTAGTCTCAAATAAGATTAACGATCCTTAAACCCAAACCAAAACCTAAATCTAAGAAAATACGGATTTGGGCTAACCCACGCCCTACGGGCGACAACATAAATCAATCTCCGTATACAATCCAAGGGCAATCAAAAATAAAACAAACACACACGACACGAAGTGACCATCTGGAGAAGGAGAAAGTGGTTACCGCGATGCGGTAGCGGAATTAACTGCATGGGCTTGCACCTGTAAGGAAAAGCGTCCCCACAACCAAAACCCCCTCAAACGAGGGGGAATCTGACGAAGTCCGCTACAATGACCACATCCTTCTAAACCTCCGATATATGGTGCCATAAATCAACCTGGCTTCTTCAGAGAGGTGGACGGATAAAACCCAAATAGCATCTGCCCCCAAATTCAGGCCTGACGTCCCAACGTCCCGGCCGTGTCTTTCGGCGGAGAACAGAAGCGTCCACCGTTCAAAATATTTGTGAAAAAACCCTTGGGCTGTATTTCATTTAGGCTTTGTACGCTTTGAACTGTTTAGATATTATATGGAACCAAAGCTGCTTAGATATTATAGACAATCGATATATAAGGGGTTTTGATTGACCCCAGGGTTTTTAACAAGAGCAAAAAGCCTTCTACACAAGTTTGAAGTGAGGCAGAGGCTTTTTGACAAGAGATAAACGGGGCTGTGGTCATCCCCGGCCCTATGGCTGCGGTTAGGGGGCCCACTCCCCACTAGAGTGCGAGAGGAAACCTGGTTTCCTCTCGTGATCAGGCAAAAAAAAGGAAAAAAAAGTAAAGAAGAAGCAGCAGCAGCGGCAGAGTTTAAGAACCAGGCAAGAACATCTGATAACGCTTCAAATAAATCTAAGGAGAAATTCCACAACCGAAATTAAACAGAAGAAACCTTATAAAGGAAATTGGAATTACATGGCAAAATAAACACTCGTCATTACAAGAATCAGCAAGAAATATTGAAACAACAAGCCATTTCAAGCAAAATTATGTTAATTTTTATTTGAAACAAACACCAAAATTTGAATTTAGCTTGAAAGGTCCATATCCTTTTCAATGGCGCTATGAAGCTGGAACTTTGAAATTTCCTCTTCTCTAAATGAAGATGAAATGAAGGGTTCAAGAAAACTATGGGGGTTTTGGAAATGAAAATTCCTTCTCTCCAAACACTTCTTCTTCTTCTTTACCTCTTTCTTTATTTTTTTATATTTTTATTTTTTGCCTGATAGTGAGAGGAAACCTGGTTTCCTCTCGCGATCTAGTGGGGAGTGAGCCTCTAACCGTGGACATGGGTGTAAATCCCCAGTTTCCGTATATATATTTTTTCGTATTTTTCAGATTTTTCCTAGAATTTTTGCACATTTTAAAATATTTTTTTATTATTTTATTTATTAAATTATTACCTAAACCTAAACTCTAAAAATCCTAACCCTACCCAACCCCGACCCGAGCCACACCCGACCCGACTTCCTCTCCCTCTTCTTCTTCTTCTTCACTCCCCTTTACCGCGACTTCTTTTCTCCAACGTTCCCTTCGACTCGCTTCCACCTCCGCGAGACTCACGCCCCGCTCGACAACTCCCCCAAGATCACCTCCCCCAAATTCTTACTGCTCCCATCTCCCTCCCCCTCGCCGATGTCTCCGCGAAACCCACTGTTAGTTATATGTATGCCCTAGAGGCCATTACTGTATATGAGATGTATATTGTAGTGGATGCTTGGACATATATAGGGAGGATTTTCTTGCTCGACATGATAGTACGCTATCTGGTTGCTCTTTATCTTAACATATACACTCACCGTCTCTCTGTTACATGTTGATAAAGCCCTTAGGATGTGTACTCGACTTCCAGGATTATGATGCAGATCATACTAGTGGGGCCTGGGTAGTCCATGAGTACATCCTTCAATGTTCCTAGTCGTGGGAATGTCGAGACGGGGTATCGATATTCCAGAGTAGACTAGCGTATATCTTCTCGACCCATGTGATGGGCGATGGATGATCCCATATCCATTGGTGTTTGACATCAGAGACAGTATGCGGGTGCTCAGTGGAGACTGGGTACATTGAACGGACTCGCCGAGAACTCCCAGATGGTATTATACCTCACATCAGATGGCAGTTCTCTGGTGACACTAGTACAGCTTAGTCTGTTGACCCGAGATCGTCATAGAGTCTTGTGTGTCTCCCACTGTGCTTTGATTTCCAACCTACCACGGCTCTACTGAGTCGTGCAAACAGGTGGTTTTTGGGTACAGTCTCGAGTCACATGGAGGTAATGAGCGATAGGAGGGGATTCGTCTCTTCCGGTATTGGGGGTTGATGTTGTGCTATGTTCGATTGGCCATAACTGGAAATCCCTGGCCAGGGTTGCTGTGATTTACTGGTAAGTGTTATCAGTAGTTTCACGAATGTTATGGACCTTACATCGGCATGACTTATCAAGCTACTGGGGTCTGACGTTTACCACCCCTAGGCGAGATATGCGACATATCAGACGAACAGACCGGACTGTGCGGTAAGTGTTACCGATTGGATTCGCAGGAGTGTGAGCAGGCTTGCTCGTTGATCTTTTGATCGCTCAATACCCGGATGGCCGTTACGTTTAGCAGACCGCTTGCGGCTTGTGGGTGACTGATATGATCACCACCTACTGCCGGCGTATTGACGGGTCTTTAGAGTCCTACACAGAGGTTTCCTGACTCAAGCGAAACGAAATAGGAGCACATATGAGATATGTGCTGGACCAAGAATAATACCAGTATGTGATACTGTATTATATTCTCGCGATTTGTATCATCGTTCGGTTATATGTGATATAGCCGGGTTACCGAATCAAGTGTTGATTCGATATATTGATATACTAGATATTAGTCGGTTATATGCGATATGACCGGATCATTAAATCAAGTGTTGATTTAATAATTTAATGTATAATTATATATTTGATATATTACTTTACATTAACTAGTATTTGTTCACTTAAGATTGATTTTCTCACTTAATGTGCACATGTTGTATATGTGATATATGTTTGTGCACTAGATTGTATCATGCTCGATGATACATGCAAACTTAGGTGTATGAGTGACTTATACCATATTTAAGTTAGTGGAAAAGGTTTATATTTATTTTGTAATTCAAAATTAGTGTGCACTTTGTCATGCTTGAAGCTTCATGAAGCTTTTGGCATCATTTGACCAAGTCCACTAACTTTGTCTCACTAAAGATATTTATTAACCAAACCACTAACTTAAACTATGGTTTAGTCTCTACAAAAGGTTAACTCACCCATGGTTGCATTATGATAAACCTCACTTATTATTCTTTTATTTTTATTCATTTTTTCTTTCTTCTCCTTCTTCACCAAGAAGAAAACCTTGCTAGAATTTTTCAAGTGAAAAAATAAAGTGAGAAATCAAAATCCAAAGTGAACTCATTTCCTATTTCATCATCCTCTACTACTTGCCATTTAGTTTAGGGTGTTCTCTTCACAAAGTTCTTGACCTAGTGAAAATGGAGCTTGAGTTTGAGTCTCCTCGACGTAGATCATCTTCGGCCTCGAAGTCAACGAGCTAGCCCGTTCATTTCTCCGAGGAAACCATCACTAGAGTCCGGGATCTCGATGATCGCAGCGAAGGGACGTCAATACGGAGCTTTAGAAGTGAAGGACCGGATCTACAAAGGTTGTATATCATTCACTTCTCTTTGTAATGTTAGATTACAAGTTGTGTTACCCTAGTTTTCTCGTATGATCTTGAGGTTGATTGCTTAGCACCCCCTTTAATTTTTTTCTTGTGGCATGAGTGATGCTTGCAAACCCTAGGCTAGGTGCTGAGGAATCCCAACATGGTATCAGAACCTAACTAGAAACTTAGACGATGTTAAGACAATGCAAAACCGAAAAACTCCGCAAAAATACGATTTTGGAAACCTTGAAATTTGCTCTCTGGAAATTTTTTGAAATGTGGCCTGAAAATTATTTAAGAAACTGCAGAGTGACATTTAAGATAATTTAAGAACACTGGTGCAACACGATAGGGGGTGACCGGTTTTTGGCCGGCGGCCAAGTGGAATTTTCCGGCGTCGCCGACCCCTTTGTCTCCACTTCCCCTCGTTTTGCTCCTGTGGTCTTTTACTCATATTCTGGGGTTTCTGGTATTGTTTGTTTAGTCCAAATTTTCATGTGATGATAATTGTGTTATGGACTCTTTGCGGAGTATTTCGTATTCGTATTTTTAGCTTTGTATTGGTAACCTAGACCGTGTTTAACATTTCGAACGAAATTCAAACTTCACCCCATGACCCCCTCTGAAATTTCCAAGTATTGGAACTTTTCTAAGTTAATTATATTCGATGTTCGTGCAAGTAACTATATGGACCCTCTAGAAGAACATATAAACCTTAACTCGATTCTATGCCCTCGGAACCGCGGTTTGAACCTTAGGGTTTGCCGTGGTTCCGTGGTGTCATAGGTGAGGCGTTGGTTTACCCCTTCTACGGCTGGATCATAGATACCGTGGCACGTTTTGGATACTTTAACTTCGCTCAAGTGTTAAGCTCATTGGGAGTTGTGGGGATTGGTTGATTCGATTGAAATGTGTAAACATAGTCTAGTATATTGTGATACAATACTTAGAATCAACAACATTTGAATTTTATAAGTCTAGCAATTTAGTCTCATTTGATTGGTTGCCATAGGATCTTGATACGTTTAAAAGTCCGTCGCAATCACTTTGTGTATTCGGATACTCGCCGGGTAACATTACTAGATAGCCACGCCCCATATCCCCGACCAAGTGACTGTAGGAAAACTCCGTTGCCAAAAAGCATCCGTCCGGGTGCTCGCGGTCGCGGTGTTCCGCCTAAGTGCACTTCGTCGTCGGTATCGGGGGGTGCGGCCGTCTGCTAAAGTTTCCGACGAACATTCGATCGGAATGTCGGGAATCTTGTTGAATTGCCCGACTGAATATTGAAAAGTGTTTTCAATATCGAGACTAAAATGCGGGGTTTATAATTGTTAGGCATGCGATGTCTAAGGAATTCATATTGTTAGGCATGAAATCCGCAATATGAGCTATTACGGGTTTATAATGTCTAAGGTGGTTGCGGATTCCAACTGTTGTAGTTTTTCGCTTTCTTTTCTGCGACCGTAAGTGTAATATGTGGAGTATCGCCGGTTTCGTTGCTATACGTCAACGACAATTGGGATACGCATATTTACTTACGTTGATGACATGTGATGTTATGTGTTGCTGGATATGTTGTATTGGATCGTCGTGTTTGAATAGCCGGTTTTTTTATATGAGATGAGCGTTTTTCATTTTCATTCATGTAAAAATTTGTATATAATATTCTTTTATTGGGGCACTTCCGGGTTGAGGAAAATGTCACCATTGATGCATATTATTTACTTTTCCGCATTAGGATAGACCCAATGAGGGGAGCACAAGTAACCGGGTTCTAGAGTCCAGTGGGAGACCATCTGGAGGAGTCGAGACCGGATCTCCTAACTCTAGAATTGGTAGGGTTGCTTGCCGCTCTCGTAGGGGTCTAGAGACGTGGGTTTGGCTATTCATCATGACCATGGAATCCGTGTTTTATATAGGCTCAAAATAAAACACGGACATCCTAGTATATCCAATATTTCATATGTTGTTTTCTGCTGCGTTATCTGTGATGTGATCATATGATATGTTCAGATAGATACTGTATATAGTATATATGATATATTATATAGGCGTTGCTTATGTTTTACACCCGCGCTAGCCCTGCCCCGCTATGCCGTTAATTACCTAACCTAACGGTGCATAGCGGGACATCGAGGCGAATGCGGATGACATAAGCGTACGTTGTATTTATCTGTGATGTTTAGGTGACTTAAATGATAGGACATTCATTAATGAGATTAATGAAAGAAAATAAACCTGAAAGATGTTGTGGAATCGAATTTAAAAAATTAGGTAGCTCTAGTTGTTGCTTTGCATAGCGGTATTCCTTGTGGAATATCCAGCACCTCGTCCGACGAGGAAAGAGCCGAGATCTCTTCACCGGGAGTGACCTCTTTAGCAATAATTAGCAGATGCTACAGCCTTCGGTTTGTCTTTTGATTGCTTTTCTAGTTCTTGCTTTGCATGGTGGTATTGTGAATATCCTGCACCTCATTCGACGAGGAAAGGGCCGAGATCCCTTCACTGGGAGTGACCTCTTCAGCGAAACTAGCAAAAGCTTAAAAATCACTCCATTTAAAACCGTTTGATTCTGCAACGAGATCAAGTTCAAAGCGTTAAATGTTTTCTTAAAAACCATCCGCAACCCTCCGTCATTTTAGGAAGTAGAGTACTTAGTATTCGTGCGGCGTATGTTGATTATAGTCAAGACGCAGTGTACGGTAGCTAAGTGATGTCTTCCTACACAGCATATGATGCGATTAGTTAGGACAATCATATGATAAGTTGATCATAGTCAAGGTCATGTGGGTGGGTCTAATTAATCACGAAATGACGAGTAGAACTTGACTAGTACTTATGATATGTTGATCATAGTCAAGGTCATAAGTGCTAGGGGTAAAAACCATTATCGGGAGTTTCAAGTGTTGAAATTTGCAATGAGATTGCATACCTTCTATGAGATAGTTGGATCATGATACCCACTGCGAGTAATTGTTACTCCTGGGAGAGTTTGCACTTTACAATTAGCCGATCAAGTAGGTGTCTAGAAAGGTGTCAACGGGGTTACGTCCCTGGGAAAACGAGGTTTATTTTAATTAGGTCCGTGCGAAAGCACGAGAAACCTCCCACAAAGTACCGGCACTGGCCTGGCTGAAAGATTGACGAACTTGTAGGGTGTAATTAGTCCCGGCTAGTCTTTCCTTTTAAGGTTTGAAGGAAGATTTGATAAAAACAGCGGGAGCCATCCTGATTAGATAAAATATATAACCAATCTAATCTTGCAAGAGCGCACGCAAAGTGTTTTCTTCTCTCTCTCCAGGTAGCGACCATGTCAAGCCTTAATCAAGATAATAATATGGATGTATTGACCGAACCCGCTTGTTATACTGAGCTGGGGAACGTTGGTCCCTCTCCAACTTATAATTGTTATAAGACCGAGCAGGAAATAGGGGAATACCAGGATTCCCATGCCGCCCAAACGAAGAAAGTGCATGATGATGCATCTTCTTCGGGTGTGTACATTACATAGAACTGTTTCTCAGTATCCTCTACGTCCTAGGTATTAGATACCGGATCAGGATCCCGAATATGTAATCTGTTACATGGGCTACAGAAAAGTAGAGAACTAAGAACGGGTGATAAGTTTCAAGAGTTGAAAATGGTGCAATTGTTGCAGCCAAGGTGTTGGCGGTTATCACCCTGTATTACCAAATACATTGATTCCGAACGAATGTTATTAGATACCGAACCTGATATACAATATCATATCAGTCTCTTTATTTAGTAAAGAAGGATATAATTTTGTATTGTTGGATAATGTTTTGAACATTTCCTATATCAAGTGTTGATCAGTTCAGGCACGTTAGCTAAAAGCATATACATTCTAAAACAAACCACAATTCTTAACGTACAGAACACACACAAGAGGAAGAATTCAAAAATGAACGAATCCTTCTTGAGGCATTGCAGACTAGGTCATATCAATGCGACCCGACTAGTTAAGTTACATTTAGATGCATATTTAAATCAGTTTGAATTTACATCTTGTGAAACTTGCCAGTCATGTCACAAAGATAAGATGACCAAAGCTCCGTTTACTTGAAACAGAGAAAGAGTTAGTGAACTCTTGGGACTGATACATAGTGATGTATGAAGGGCCCCAGTCTACATATGCCAGGACTGGTTCTTTATACTTCCTTACATTCATTGATGATCTCTCAAGATTCGGATGCATGTTCCTGTTGAAACACATGTCTGAAACTTTTGAGAAATTCAAAGAATATAAGTCGGAAGTAGAGAACCAAAACGGGTATAAGTATTATGTCCTTTGATGTGATCAGGGAAGAGGATACTGAGGCATGGAGATCCTGGACTATTCTAAAGGAGAATGAGATTCTCCCTCAGCATTACTCCTCCGTATACACCACAGCACAACGGTATATCCGGGTGGAGCAATCGCACCCTATATGATATGGTGCGCTCTATGATGAGTGCTACTGAGTTACCTGTTTCCTTTTGGGGAGTTATGCACTTGAGAAGCTGCATACCTATTGAATTGGGTTCAAATCAATGCCTACTACTCCATAAAAGATATGGTGTGGGAAGAGCCCATCTCTTAAGCGAGTTAAGATTTGGGGTTGTCCGGCCTATGTCTGAAAGCAAAATCCGGACAAGTTCGAGGCAAGGTCAGTTCTGTAGAACTGGAAGGAGTTCCAGCTATACAAACTACAGCTGATGATTTGGTAGAACCGGTGGATGCAATAGTTCCCGACGAACCTCAGCCTTTCCGCCGATTTGGTAGGGTTTCTCATCCACCTGAGAGATACTTAGGTTTCTTGATGACAGTGGGAGCGAGAATTGCATCATGAGATGATGACCCAACTAATTTCGAGCAGGCCATCAAGAGTGGGGACTCTGTAAGAATGGTTGGATGCTTAGCGATCTGATATGGAATCCATGTACACCAACAAAGTATGGACTTTGGCTGCTATATCTGAAGGGTTAAATCCCCATCGGGAGCAAGTATATCTTGAGAAGATTACTTGGTGTAGATGGAAAAGTTGAGACTTTCAAAGCTAGACTTGTTAAAGGTTCTTGTCATTGACCAGACATGGATAATGATGAAACCTTTTCCAGTGGCTGTGCTTAAGTCCATCCGGATCCTACTTGCCATTGCTACATACCATGACTACGATATCTGGTGGTTGGGTGTCACGACAGCTTTTCTAAATAATGATTTAGGAGAGAACATCTATAAGTACACAGCCAGAGGGCTTCGTAGACAGTGGGAGCAACGGAAACATGTGCAAGTTGCTTTAAAAGTTAAAGCAGGTATCGCGGAGTTGGAACATTTATTTTGATGTGGCAGTCAAAGAGTTTGACTTCATCAAAATGGCAGATGAACCTTGTATTTACAAAAAGGTAGTAGAGAGTAAGGTGGTCTTCCTCGTATTGTACGTGGATGACATACTCTTGATAGGAAAAGAGTTTCCTATCAAGACTCGGTCAATCTCCTCTTATCACATTGATTCTCTATGTAGGATCTAGGTGATACCTCCTAAATCCTGGGTTTTGGATCTATGAAATAGATCTAAATGGATGTTAAGATTCTCACTAGGTGTAGTGAGATGGTGTCAATCGATCCTAGGGAGAATCACTGGAAAGCTTTCAGGGTGGTAAGGACGACTGAATGTCAGTCGCAGGCATTGTCTTTACCCTCAGTGGAGGGACGGTATGTTGGAAGAGTTCCAAGCTAGATGCCGTGGCAAACTAGACGATAAAGGCTGGTGACATCGCTATCAAAGATACTACCAAAGAAGCATTTTGGGTGTATACAAGTTCATGAGATGAACTAGGTTCCTACCATTGTGTGGCAATGGAGGTGTGGCTTTGGCCCAGAAACCCCGGTCCTATCAGTGACCCGAACATATTCTGAGGCAGCATCACCTGATCAAGGAGATAGCTGATCTCCAGGGAGATCGAGGTTAGGAGAGTAGACTCAGAGGACAACACGGCGTATCCACTCACAAAGGCCTTTTCGCAGAGAGAGACTTTTATGGGATGGTTGAGTATGAGATACTACAACCACTGCTACAAATGGCCCTAGTGCAAGTGAGAGATTGTTAGTTATATGTATGCCTTAGAGGCCATTACGGTACATAAGATGTATATTGTAGCGGATGCTGGGACATATATAGGGAGGACTTTCTTGCTCGACATGATAGTACGCAATCTGGTTGCTCTTTATCTTAACATATACACTCACTGTCTCTCTGTTACATGTTGATAAAGCCCTTAGGATGTGTACTCGACTTCCAGGATTATGATGCAGATCATACTAGTGGGGCCTGGGTAGTCCATGAGTACATCCTTCAATGTCCTAGTCGTGGGAATGTCGAGACGGGGCATCGATATTCCAGAGTAGACTAGCGTATATCTTCTCGACCCATGTGATGGGCGATGGATGATCCCATATCCATTGGTGTTTGACATCAGAGACAGTATGCGGGTGCTCAGTGGAGACTGGGTACACTGAACGGACTCGCCGAGAACTCCCAGACGGTATTATACCTCACGTCAGATGGCAGTACTCTGGTGACACTAGTACAGCTTAGTCTGTTGACCCGAGATCGTCATAGAGTCTTGTGTGTCTCCCACTGTGCTTTGATTTCCACCCTACCACGGCTCTACTGAGTCGTGCAAACAGGTGGTTTTTGGGTACAGTCCCGAGTCATATGGAGGCAATGAGCGATAGGAGGGGATTCGTCTCTCCCGGTATTGGGGGTTGATGTTGAACAATGTTCGATTGGCCATAACTGGAAATCCCTGGCCAGGGTTGCTGTGATTTACTGATAAGTGTTATCAGTAGTTTCAAGAATGTTATGGACCTTATATCGGCATGACTTATCAAGCTACCGGGGTCTGACGTTTACCACCCCTAGGCGAGATATGCGACATATCAGACGAACAGACCGGACTGTGCGGTAAGTGTTACTGATTGGATTCACAGGAGTGTGAGCAGGCTTGCTCGTTGATCTTCTGATCGCTCAATACCCGGGTGGCCGTTACGTTTAGCAGACCGCTTGCGGCTTGTAGGTGACTGATATGATCACCACCTACTGCCGGCGTATTGATGAGTCTTTAAAGTCTTACACAGAGGTTTCCCAGCTCAAGCGAAATGAAATAGGAGCGCATATGAGATATGTGCGGGACCGAGAATAATGCCAGTATCTGATACTGTATTATATTCTCGCGATTTGTATCATCGGTCGGTTATATGTGATATAGCCGGGTTACCGAATCAAGTGTTGATTCGATATATTGATACACTCGATATTAGTCGGTTATATGCGATATGACTGGATCATTAAATCAAGTGTTTGTAGGGTGTTTTTCGTCACCCCATTGAGATGGGAATACGAGCGCGCTTGTCAGGCGTACTACAGATTCCCCCTGCCTAGGTTAGGCCGGGGTTTAATGATAGTGGGGATCCGAATCTCCGGCGGCCGCGAACTAAGCTGCCGTTAATTACCACCCGCCTTTGGGGCGAGGGAACCTCCGATTGACGGGTCAAACTGGTCATGCGAACTCAATGTGCAGTGTACGTGTGTTGTTGTTTAGGAGGGGGGTTTGAATATATCGGGAGCCACGCAGAGTTTTTACGGGGGTCCCGCTACCCGGATAGCGGGCTGGGGGTCAAGGGGGCTAGCAGCCCCCTTGCGGGGTGCGGGGCAGCGCCCCGTTAGAAATTTTTTCTAACAGGGACAGTGTCGTGGAGTATGTGTATGTGTACATTTGTATACATATGTATATATATACATGCATATATAAATAAAGGGGAAAAAGACATCCAAAGGATGCGTGGGGCCAGCGCCTAGGCGCTTGAGCGCAAGCGCGCCACGTGTTGGCATGTGGGCGCTTTGCGCTCGAGCGCAGAGTGTTGGAGCGCAACGCTCCACGTGTCGGCACGTGGGCGCTTTGCGCTCAGACGCTGAGCGCTTGGGCGCAAGAGCGCCACGCGTCGGCACGGGGGCGACTTGCGCTCGAGCGCTTGCGCTGGAGTGCAAGAGCGCCACGCGTCGGCACGGGGGCGGCTTGCGCTGGAGCGCAAGAGCGCCACGCGTCGGCACGGGGGCGACTTGTGCTGGAGCGCAAGAGCGCCACGTGTCGGCACGGGGGCGACTTGCGCTCGAGCGCTTGCGCTGGAGCGCAAGCGCGCCACGTGTCGGCACGCGGGCGCTCTGCGCTGGAGCGTCGGCGAGAAAAAGAGGCTTTTAGCCTGAAAAAATTTCTCAGAAGAGAAATCAGAGAGGAGTTGGACTCCTGAGTGTGTTTTTCTTCTTTTTTGGGGGGGTTTAGTGAAAGTTGTTCTTCTTCTTCCTCCTCTGTTAGCTGGATCTTGAAGATCAAGAGCTGTGGGATTTTTTAAAAATCTCTTCTTTTTGATATCTAATGGAAGATCTGAGTTCCCCTTAATGGGTTTTGTGGTGGAAAACTATTTAGTTTTGAAAAAGGGAGAGTAAAACTTTTGATTTTATTCAAAAGAAAGAAGAAGGTTTTGGAACCTTGAAGGAGGAAGAAAGATCTCAGATCTCAAACTTTTTTTTGGAGAGAGAAAAAGTTGTTGAGATATTTCATTATCTTTGCCTTTATAGGCTATACACTTTACACATAGCCCCTTGGGCTTCACAAAATGGCATTTTGCCTATCCCATGGCTCATGTGCCATTTCTTTTTGCACATAAGCCATGGGGCTTTACAAAAATTTGGCTTTATGCCTATTTTCTTACATTTGTCCATAAAATAAAAATAAAAATAAAAGAAATACAACAAAATTGTTTATTACAATTTTTTTATCTTGGCGTGGTGGGAGGCCGGCCGCTTCATGTTCGGGCTCGACCCGGGCGTGGGCCCACTGGATCTGGGTTTGGGGTTGACTTTGATTTTGACTTGGTCAACCGGGGTGTAAATTTTACCCCAACAAATTGCCCCCCATCAATAAATGCACACCACATATGTGGGTCGTGTGCATGAAATTGATGGATTTTCTTTCACGTGGAGGCGACTTGATTCGGTTCCCACCTTTTGGGAAGCTGGCACTGCCCTTTTTACGACATGGACGGTCGATGCGGCCCTTTTTGCGACTTGGACGGTCGGTTCGGCCCTTTTTGCGACTTGGACGGTCGGTGCTGCCATTTTTAGCGACTTGGACGGTCGGTGCTGCCCTTTTAGCGACTTGGACGGTCGGTGCTGCCATTTTTAGCGACGTGGACGGTCGGTGCTGCCCTTTTAGCGACTTGGACGGTCGGTGCTGCCCTTTTTGCGACTTGGACGGTCGGTGCTGCCCTTTTAGCGACTTGGACGGTCGGTGCTGCCCTTTTAGCGACTTGGACGGTCGGTTCTGCCCTTTTTGTGACTTGGACGGTCGGTGCTGCCATTTTTGCGACGTGGACGGTCGCTGCTGCCCTTTTTGCGACTTGGACGGTCGCTGCTACCCTTTTTGCGACTTGGACGGTCGATGCTGCCCTTTTAGCGACTTGGACGGTCGGTGCTGCCCTTTTAGCGACGTGGACGGTCGGTGCTTGATTTGACTTGCTCTGCTTCTTGCAATGTCAGGGGTAGACTTGACTTGCTCCGCTTCTTGCGGTGTCGAGATTGGATTCTGACTTGCTCCGCTTTCTGCAGTGTCGGAGTGGAAGTTGACTTGTTGATTTTGATTTGGGTTGACATCAGCATTGCTATACTGGAATATGGTACCAGGAGCGAATCATCATCTGTCATTGAGAGGATTCTGGGATTTTGGTTTTTGTTTGGCATCTGCATTGCTGCACTGGAATAATGCCAGGAGCAACTCATCATTTGCCCCGAGAGGATTTGAGAATTGATGGCTTAGGAGGCAGGTTTAGATCCCTATCACCTAAGACTTTTCAATTTTATGGGCCGTGAGGGTCCCATAAAAGCATTTTCTCCCTACGAGTCGAAAGGATCTCGTAGGTGTATTTTCTCCATAAGAGTCGTGGGGACTCCTAAGTGTGTTGCTCCTTTGTGAGTCGTAAGGATCTCACGCGGGAATTTTCTCCTCTCAAAGTCGAGAGGGCTTTGAGAGTGCATTTCATCTCCTTTTCACGAGTTTGCGCCATTTCAGGTTTTCACAAACTCGCCAGCAGTCCTGCTGTTTTTACTCACGGAGCCCTTTCGGGTTTTCCTCCGTGCCCATTTTGCTTGTGGACATACCCCCTTTTTTTTATTATTTCTTCTTCTTCTTTTTCTGTTTTTTTTTGGAGAGATCAGGATTGTTTTACGCCCGTGGATTGTATACGGTTTTGCAGGATGTATGATCCAGACCGTAGGGCCGGAAAAATTTCGGGACTTTGTCGGCGTCTGCATCGCTGCACTGGAATATGGTACCAGTAGCGACTCATCATTCACCGTTGGGGTATGGGATTTGGAATTTGGTTGGCGTCTGCATCGCTGCACTGGAATATGGTACCAGGAGCGACTCATCATTAGCCATTTGGGGATTGGGGAGCGATGGCTTAGGAGACAGGTTTAGATCCCTATCGCCTAAGGCTTTTCAATTTTATGGGCCGTGAAGGTCCCATAAAAGCATTTTCTCCCTATGAATCGTAAGGATCCCGCAGGTGTATTTTCTCCTTAAGAGTCGTGAGGACTCCTAAGTGTGTTTTTCCTTTATGAGTCGTAAGGATCCCACAAAGGTTTGTTCTCCTCATGGATCGTGAGGACACATGAGTGGGTCTTCTCAATGGAGCATAATTCCAAAGGCGGAGACCAGCCGCGTAACTGGTAATCGTGGTGGGGCATGGGTATGACGATAATTATTTGAGCCCGTGGATTGTATACGGTAGTCAACTTGGGGACCAACCGTAGGACTGGGAGAATTTTGAGAAATTGGATTTTGGTTGGCGTCTGCATCGCTGCACTGGAATGTGGCACCAGGAGCGACTCATCATTCGCCGTTTGGGGACTTGGAATTTGGATCTTGTCTGGCATCAGTATTGCTGCACTGGAATAATGCCAGGAGCAACTCATCATTTGCCTTGGGAGGACTTGGGATTTGGGTTTTTGGTCGGCATCAGCACCGCTAACACTGAAGCGAAATGCCAGGAGCGAATCATCATTTGCCGTTGCCCGTTGGGGAACGATGGATTAAGAGACAGGTTTGGGTCCCTATCACCTAAGGCTTTTCAATTTTATGGGCCGTGAGGGTCCCATAAAAGCATTTTCTCCCTACGAGTCGTAAGGATCCCGCAGGTGTATTTTCTCCTTAGGAATCATGAGGATTCCTAAGTGTGTTGCTCCTTTGTGAGTCGTAAGGATCTCACGCAGGGTTTTCTCCTCACAAGGTCGAGAGGACTTTGCGAGTGTATTTCATCTCTTTTCACGAGTTTGCGCCCTTTCGGGTTTTCACAGACTCGCCGGTAGTCCTGCTGTTTTTACTCACGGAGCCCTTTCGGGTTTTCATCCGTGCCCGTTTTGCTTGAGGACATACCGTTTATTTCTTCTTCTTTTTTTTCTTTTATTTCTTTTTCCTTCTTTTTTTTTGCCGCTGGTGGGACTTTAAAAGTAGTCTCACCGGCAGGATTTGGGAGAAATAGGGGTCATTTACGCCCGTGGATTGTATACGGTTTTGCAGGATGTCTGATCCAGACCGTAGGGCTGATGTGCTCAATTCGCCTGCGACTTGGAGCATTCATGTGTAGTATTTCTTGAGATATCGTCCATTGATGGGTGGCATGGGCCTTTCTTCCTCTGCACTTATTAGTTGGTAGGATCCTCCGTCGAACACTTTCTCAATGACGTATGGTCCTTTCCAGTTTGGCTCGAATTTTCCCTTGGCATGTCGATTGAGGATGATCGGTCTTTTGAGGACCAACACCAATTCACCTTTCTTGAAAGCGCGGAGACGTGTTATCTTGTTATAGGCCCGTGACATTTGGGCTCGGTATAGCTCCAGGTTTTGCTGCACCGCGAGCCTCTTTTCTTCGAGCATGTCGAGCTGTTCAAGCCGAAGGAGCACGTTTTCCTCTTCCGTCAACTCGTGTTGGACGGCCATTCTTAAACTTGGAAGCTCGATTTCGAGGGGGAGGATCGCCTCCACTCCGAAGAGCAATGAGTATGGAGTGGACTGTGTTGGAGTACGGTGCGTGGTACGATATGCCCACAACGCCTCGTGAAGCTTGAGATTCCAGTCTCTCTTGTTGGCTGAAGCATTTTTCCACAGGAGCTTGCATAGAGTCTTATTGAAGGCTTCGGCTAGCCCATTGGCTCTTGGATTATAGATGGAGGAATATCTCCAGTCTATCTTGTGCTGAGCAGCGAACCTTGAGACATTGAAGCTCTTGAAAGAAGGCCCGTTGTCAGAAATGATTCTTCTTGATGTACCGAAGCGGTATAGAATATTATGCTGGAAGAATGTCAGAATATCTTTTGTCTTGACTTCTTTTAGCGGGACAGCTTCAGCCCATCTGGAGAAGTAGTCTGTCGCGGCCAGTATGAACCGGTGGCCTTTGGATGACGGAGGATCAATTGGGCCAACAATGTTGGTGCCCCAGACTTCGAAGGGCCACGACGCCACCGTAGGATGCAACGGATTGGGATGCTTGTGAATGAAATCACCACGGATTTGGCAGATCTGACATTTCTTTGCATGTTCTCCGCAATCCCGTATCATGGTGGGCCAGTAATACCCAAGCCGTTTGATTTGAAGTCGCATCTTGGGGCCAGATTGATGAGCACCGCAAACGCCCGGGTGAACATCTTTCATGACCTTTTGGGCTTCGGCCAATGACAGACACCTGAGCCAGAGTTGGTCATATGACCTGCAGTATAACGTATCATTTACAAACACATATCGGAGAGCTCTTTTCTTCAGCTGAATCCTCGCAGATTTTTCTTCGGGCAGCTTGTCGTATCGGAGGTACTCTATGAAGGGTTCTCTCCAATCGGGCTCGTCTTGGACGATTGAAGCTTCTTCGGCAGGACTGCTCTTCTGTTCCGCGCTTTCCTCTTCTCGTAGAGAGACCGGGGGTAGAATTTGTCGGCTCCTGACTGTGATCAGAATTTCGTCCATGTCAGGATCAGCCTGCTCTTTGGCTAGGCGAGCGAATATGTCGGCTTTTCCGTTCAATGCTCTAGGGACTCTCGTTAGTTCAATATGAGTGAACCGTTTCATGAGTTCCACCACTCGGCATCTGTACCGAGCTAATTCGGGTTTGTATATCTTATAATCGCCGCTTACTTGGTTGACGACGAGCTGGGAGTCACCGTAAACTCGTAGCCGACGGATTTCCATTTCTATGGCGAGCTCCAAACCAGCTATCAGAGCTTCATACTCAGCTTCATTATTTGTCCGAGGCTCAGTGAGAGCAAAAGAACGCCGTAGGGTTCCCATTGATGGCGTAATGAACACCAATCCTATCCCCGCTTTTACCTCCGGGACGCTTGATTTACTGGAGGTCCTTATTGACAAGGCTCCATCGAAGTAGAGCTCCCAACATGGCTCATCTTCCTCGAGGTGCAGCACTTGTTCATCGGGTAACTCACAATTTAGCGGCGACCTTTCTGGTATGGGATGAGCAGCGAGAAAGTCTGCAAGAGCTTTCCCTTTTACTGCTTTCTGAGGGGTATAAACTATGTCAAACTCAAGTAGCATAACAGCCCATCTTGCCATTCTGCTGGCTAGGCTCGCTCTGGTCATCAAGTGTTTGAGCGGGTCGACCTTGGAGATCAGCATAACCCGATGAGCGAGCAGATAGTGCCTCAGCTTCTTCACAGCAAATATCAGAGCCAGGCATTGCTTTTCGATTGGGGAGTAGTTGTGTTCCGCCCCGACTAGAGTTCGACTGAGGTAGTAGAGGGCATTTTCTTTTCCCTCCTCGTTATTCTGGGCAAGGAGCGCACCGAGTGACTCGTCCAGCGCGGCAGTGTAGAGAATCAGCGGTTTATTTGGGATGGGAGCGGCCAGCACCGGAGGGTGCAACAAGTATTGTTTGATGCTTTCGAACGCTACTTGACATTCGGCATCCCAGATAAAAGGAGCTCCTTTCTTCATGAGCTTTGAGAAGGGCCTACATCTCCCCGATAAATTTGAGATAAACCTCCGTATATAAGCAAGCTTGCCTTGAAAAGATCTTAGCTGCGTCAGACTCTTCGGAGGGGGCATCTCCATGATGGCCTTTATCTTTGATGGGTCAACTTCGATCCCTCGATGTCGGACTATGAAGCCCAGGAATTTTCCCGATGACACGCCAAAAGCGCACTTCAGAGGATTCATCTTCAGATCGTATTCCCTCAGTCTGGTGAGAACGGTCCTGAGATCTTGGATATGATCGGCCTTGGCTTTAGTCTTGACGACCAGATCATCAACATAACATTCGACGACTTTATGGATTAGGTCATCAAAGATATTAGTCATTGCCCTTTGATATGTAGCACCTGCGTTCTTCAGTCCGAATGGCATTACCTTGTAGCAATATATTCCGATCGGGGTTCGAAGTGCTGTGTGCTTCTCATCCTCAGGCGACATCTTGACCTGATTATATCCAGACGAGCCGTCCATAAAGGTGAACAGTTCGTAATTTGAGGTGTCATCGACCATCATTTCCATGACCGGTAGCGGGAAGTCGTCTTTAGGACATGCCTTGTTGAGGTCCCTGAAATCGACACAAACTCGGATCTGCCCATTTTTCTTCTTCACTGGGACTATGCATGCTATCCAGTCTGCATATTTCTCTTCCCTGATGAAGCCGGCATCGATGAGTTTCTTGGTTTCCTCGATGACCTTTTCTTCCAACTCCCTTCTCATTCTTCGAGGAGCTTGTTTGACTGGCTTAGCATCAGGAGATATAGCCAGCTTATGCACGGCTACCTCAGGGGAAAGGCCAGGCATTTCTTTGTACGTCCACGCGAAGCAGTCGACGAACTCACGCAGCAGGGCAATTATCTGCTCTTTCATTTCCTCCGACAAGAGTGAGCTGATGTAGGTTGGCCTTGGATTATCGGGCATTCCTAAGTCAATCTCGGTTAGCTCATCAAAGGTTGCTTGTCCGCCATCTTCGAGCTCTTGAGGAGCTTCTTCTGGCTCGGCTATCTCGTCATCATTATTCGATCTTCCGCTGGCCTCACCAACATGGATCATGTAGCACGCTTTGGAATCAGGTTGAATGTAGCCTATGCCCCGTCTATCTGGAATTCGTCCATCGATGAGTGCTCGGACCTGGGGCGGATACCATAGCCTTCGTAAAACTTTGCTTCGGACTTCGTTTGATATAACCGGCATCCGCACTTCTTAAAGTATTCCCGCATCTCGGGCGCATAGTATCTGGGATTGAGGACGACTCTTATGCCTCTCTCATAGGGAAGGCACACGACAGAAAGGTCGTCCGGGTGCACAACGGGGTTTGACCTATAAAACAGGATGCCCTTCTGTCCATTTTTTCTCCCGGGCACGTAGAAAGTTTTCAGCTGGTCCACGGTAGAGACTGACAATGCGTCGAGCTCTTTGCACATCCGTTCCGGCACCCTTGTGATGGCCAGGGACCCTTCTGCGACTTCGAAGGTCTCTCGTAGTTTCGCTTGCTGCATGGGGGCCGATCTGCACAGCTGTTGCACGGCAGGTCCTCTTCTTCTGACTCTTCAGTGTCACTGCCAAGATGAGGGCGGACTTTGCTGCTAGACGGGCCTTCAGTAACAGATTCGTCTGTATCGCTGCCATACTGAGGGCGAGTTTTGCGGAAGGACGGGATTCCAGCATCGGACTCATCGGTGTCGCTGCCGAGATGCGGGCGCACTTGGGTATTTTTGCTTTTGAAAGTGACAGCCGGCGCAGATTTGCTTTTGAGTCTTGGGGCCGGTCTATCCTAAGTCAGTTGTGGCTTAGCATTTTGGTGGTTCGTAAAGTACCGAGAATCATCATATCGGACTTCATGCACACCGAACGGCTGGATGTCTCCGTCAATGCGTCTTTCTTCGCCATTTTTAGTATACTTCATGCATTGATGGAGAGTTGACGGAATGATGCCGTAATCGTGGAGCCACGGCCGCCCCAAGAGAATCTTATAAGATGTGTCGGCGTCGATCACGTATATCTTAGCTTCAGTTTGCAGATCCCCAAATTTGATTGGCAAAGCTATAGACCCCAGAACTTGCTGGCAATTTTGGTTGAAGCCTTGAATGATAATCCTTTCCCTTGACAGGTGTCGGACGTCCATTGACAAACTTTTCAGAGTTCGCAAGTTCATAATGTTCACTGAGGACCCCGGATCAATCAATATGCGATTAATTCGATCTCCGTCGCTGTACCCGGTCACGTAAAGCGGCCGATTATGCTCAGCCGTTCCCAGTAGCAAGTCTTCATCCTTAAATGTGACTGCGGCGTCATGCAAAGCGTGCTGGGCTTCTTTCATATTAATTTCCGCAAAGTGTGCCTGATACCGCTCGGGGTTTTGTAGAGCGTGAATGAGAACATCTCTAAGCTCCTTAGATAGGACCAAGGCGTCGTAGATGCTCAGGAGAGATGGAAGCTTCCGGAGATGTGCCAAGACATTATAGTCCACCGAGGAAGGACTTATGTTTTCATTGGCCGGTTCTCTGCTATCTTCTTCATTAGCGACTTGTTTTTCCTTCCCTTTTGGGGCGTTGCCCTGATTTTGCGGTAGAGCCCTGCCGCTTCTGAGCTGGATTTGATTGGCCTTTGTGGTGAGCTCCTCGCCCTCTTCCGGAAAACAGAGATCATCCTCGGAGTCGCTGCCAAGATGGATGGCGTAGCAGGTCACTACTGGGATCTCTTCATTGGAGTCTTCTTCTAACTCCTCCAGAATTTCAGCCGCTTGTACAGGGAAGAACTCCTTCAATTGAATCAATGTTCTTTCCTTTTGTTCATATTCTTCGAGGGAATCGATATATTTTTGAATGGTCGATCTCCCTGCAGACTCTTTTTCACGCCGAGCTGCACTTTTCTTCTTCTTGAGCTTTTTGGATTTTGAGCCTGATGGAGCCGCATTGGCAGCTGGACTGGTAGGCCTCTTCTGCCCTTCCCATTCCGTCCTGGGTTCTTTCTGAAGTAGCTTTAGCATCTTCTTCGTCTTATTAGATATGTGCGTACTCCACGGAGGCCGCGATGAGTCAATTTCGTTTTTCAGGGCAGCAGATTCAGCTGTCTGCTCCCAGAAGGCTTCAACTTCTGTCTGTATAAAGTTGGCGGTTGCAACTTGATTGTTCACCAACACGCTTTTGGACAGCTCGATCTCTCCAGCCTTGTACTGCTTCTCGACCCAGTCTTTGAAGATATAGCAATCCTCGATCGCATGGCTCACTACTCGGTGGTACGGGCAATACAGAGGATTGTCGGTCATCTTTGCTTCTTGGGGTCTTTTCGACTCCGGCAATTGTAGGCCGTTGTTCAAGGCATCTTTAAATATCTTGCGGACCTTGTCCCTTCTGAAAGAGTAAACCTTGTTCTTTTTCTCCTCTAGGGAAGGCCCATCTCCTCCCAGCAATGGCTTTCGAGACCGGTTGGTTTTGGATTCGCCCGCCCTTCGCTTTTCTTCATTGTCGGAGGCATTGAAGACATTGGTACCGCTGGAACTCCCGCTTCTACGGTTGTCCTCCCGCTTGCTTTTCCAAGTTTTGTCTCTCTGAGAATCCGGCGGGGACTCTTGCTTCGAGCGTTCCAGCATTTGGACTTTCTTGGTTAGCTCCTGAAATGTTTTGAGGCCCGCCGTACACAAGAATGGGACCATCCAATTGCTGAGGTTCCCAATGAGAAGGCTGACGGACTGGTCCTGCTCCAGCGGCGGTTCGCACTTGACTGTGAGATTACGCCATCGGGCGATAAAGTCGGTGTTGCTTTCATTCTTCCCCGTCTTGGTCCTCACAAGGTCGGCAATGGAGATTTTATCACTGACACTCATGAACCTTTGCCGGAACAGAGACTCCATTTGGGCAAAGGTAATGACGGACCCGTCTGGTATGCTCGCGTACCAGTCGAAGGCAACGCCGGTCAGGCTGTTGACAAACTGACGAAGAAGGAGCGCGTCATTGCCCCCTTTATTTCCGCACGATGCTTTGAAGTGGGCGACGTGCTGGTTTGCATTCCCCGTTCCATCAAATCTTCCGAACTTAGGAATGACGTAGCCGCTTGGGAACTCAATCAGATCGTACTGCGTGGGATATGGCCGTCCACTACTGCCGATTTCTTTCTGAGCTTCAGCTTCGGCCACCAATGTTTTAACCTTGCTGGTGACCAAATCCATTATCTGATCCTGTGTTAGCGGGATAGTGCTATCTGGGGCCAAGGCGTCCCCAGAAGCGGAATGCGGCCGGCTTTCATGCGGCTCGACCAGTCTTGGTCCCAAAGGAACAGGCATTGGCTGCCTTGGATTGTCATCACCCGGCTGATTAGTAGCGGTTTGTGTCTGATTGGGAGGCGCTCGAGCAATTTGAGCAGTAAGCTGCATCACCACGTTCGTTAAGTCGTCAATCTTCGAATAGAGCTTGGCCATCTCTTTATCTTTGCTCCTGAGCTGTTTTCGAAGTTCTTGAAGCAGCTCTTGCTCCGCAGTCCTGGGGCGGAAAGTCGGCTCTTCCTCGCTGTCCGAGCTTGACTCTGCATGGATCGAGAGGTCTTTCTGCCTATCATCCTCATCGAGAGGGTTTTCTTCATCCAGCGGGGGCGGCTGTTCTTGGGCGGCGGCAACCACATTCAGGCTAGATTGGGCTTGGGATGTGGTGGCCCCGTCCTTGCTTTTGCTGCGAAGGTTGTCGCTGGGGCGCCCGCCCGCCATATAGACCGTATGGATGGTATATCCGGACGTCTTTCTATCATTGGCTGCTGATTTCACGGATCGCTGTCTTGACCCCCTTGTTTCGGTAGCTGGTAGTCGATTGAAGGCGGCTGGCCTAACCAGGTTCTTAAATGGTGCTGGCGCTTCTTTCCTGGGTTTGCCCCGCTGCTTTCGTGCGGCACAGAGTGCTTGATAGACTCTTGAAGAGACAGTGTCATACTTTTTCTGTTGGGGCCGGGACACGTCTCTTTGTGGCACTGTTCGGACCGCTGTCTTCTTGATTCTGGCGGTCATGGCGTTTTTCTGAACCTACTTCAGAGGCTCGAAGGAATTGCTGATTCTTACGTCCGACTCAGCCGTCGTCGCGGGGCAACCCTGCTCTTGGAACTTCACACGATTCCATTTGGCCGAAGCCTTGGCCCTCTTGTTGGCTCGATACCTGAGCCGCTTCTGCCTTAACTTTTCAACTCTAAGCACCTGGCAGACTTCGGCTCTTTGGGAAGACGCCGCAGACCGGTCGATGGAGGGCCTTAGAGATACGCTCGACTGTGCATTTGTTGGAGTCATCTCCTGAGCTCGTCCGCAACATTTGGTGTTGCCCTTTGCATCGGAAGTCTTGCCCCCAGCTAGAGCGCCAGGGACTCGTTCAGACACCATCTTAAGTTTCGGTTGTGGTGCCTTGGCGATCACGACATTCGGCCTCTTACCCCTTGAGACCGGCTTGGCCACCTGTTCCGCCGGGATCTCTGCCAGATGAGCGCTTCCGGCAGGGTAGATGATGACAGAGCCAAACTGGCGGGACGGTTCCTCCCATTGTCGACTGAGGCTTGCGGGGAGAACCACACGAGCGTTGATCTTGACCACGTACGGAATCGGGATCACGTTGGAAGCTGAATTCGTCTGGGGAGACATTGTCGTCGAAAGTTGATTGCTGCACGGAAAAAAGAACATCATTTCAGTATAGGCAATCGATATGTATATTGATTGAGTTCGCATGAACGTTTAACCCGAAATATGGGAGGAGTGATTAGTCCCACCGGGCGTGCCAGAAATCTGTAGGGTGTTTTTCGTCACCCCATTGAGATGGGAATACGCGCGCGCTTGTCAGGCGTACTACAGATTCCTACTGCCTAGGGTAGGACGGGGTTTAATGATAGTGGGGATCCGAATCTCCGGCGGCCGCGAACTAAGCAGCCGTTAATTACCCCCCGCCTTTGGGGCGAGGGAACCTCCGATTGACGGGTCAAACTGGTCATGCGAACTCAATGTGCAGTGTACGTGTGTTGTTGTTTAGGAAGGGGGTTTGAATATATCGGGAGCCACGCAGAGTTTTTACGGTTTCTAACAGGGACAGTGTCGTGGAGTATGTGTATGTGTACATTTGTATACATATGTATATATATACATGCATATATAAATAAAGGGGAAAAAGACATCCAAAGGATGCGTGGGGCCAGCGCCTAGGCGCTTGAGCGCAAGCGCGCCACGTGTCGGCACGTGGGCGCTTTGCGCTCGAGCGCAGAGTGTTGGAGCGCAACGCGCTACGTGTCGGCACGTGGGCGCTTTGCGCTCAGACGCTGAGCGCTTGGGCGCAAGCGCGCCACGTGTCGGCACGTGGGCGACTTGCGCTCGAGCGCTTGCGCTTGAGCGCAAGAGCGCCACGCGTCGGCACGGGGGCGACTTGCGCTCGAGCGCTTGCGCTGGAGCGCAAGAGCGCCACGCGTCGGCACGAGGGCGACTTGCGCTCGAGCGCTTGCGCTGGAGCGCAAGAACGCCACGTGTCGGCACGGGGGCGACTTGCGCTGGAGCGCAAGAGCGCCACGCGTCGGCACAGGGACGACTTGCGCTCGAGCGCTTGCGCTGGAGCGCAAGAACGCCACGTGTCGGCACGGGGGCGACTTGCGCTGGAGCGCAAGAGCGCCACGTGTCGGCACGGGGGCGACTTGCGCTCGAGCGCTTGCGCTGGAGCGCAAGAGCGTGTCAGTACGGGGGCGACTTGCGCTCGAGCGCTTGCGCTTGAGCGCAAGCGCGCCACGTGTCGGCACGCGGGCGCTCTGCGCTTGAGCGCCGGCGAGAAAAAGAGGCTTTTAGCCTGAAAAAATTTCTCAGAAGAGAAATCAGAGAGGAGTTGGACTCCTGAGTGTGTTTTTCTTCTTTTTTTGGGGGGTTTAGTGAAAGATGTTCTTCTTCTTCCTCCTCTGTTAGCTGGATCTTGAAGATCAAGAGCTGTGGGATTTTTTAAAAATCTCTTCTTTTTGATATCTAATGGAAGATCTGAGTTCCCCTTAATGGGTTTTGTGGTGGAAAACTATTTAGTTTTGAAAAAGGGAGAGTAAAACTCTTGATTTTATTCAAAAGAAAGAAGAAGGTTTTGGAACCATGAAGGAGGAAGAAAGATCTCAGATCTCAAACTTTTTTTTGGAGAGAGAAAAAGTTGTTGAGATATTTCATTATCTTTGCCTTTATAGGCTATACACTTTACACATAGCCCCTTGGGCTTCACAAAATGGCATTTTGCCTATCCCATGGCTCATGTGCCATTTCTTTTTGCACATAAGCCATGGGCTTTACAAAAATTTGGCTTTATGCCTATTTTTCTTACATTTGTCCATAAAATAAAAATAAAAATAAAAGAAATACAACAAAATTGTTTATTACAAATTTTTTTATCTTGGCGTGGTGGGAGGCCGGCCGCTTCATGTTCGGGCTCGACCCGGGCGTGGGCCCACTGGATCTGGGCTTGGGCCCACTTGGCTTGGGGTTGACTTTGATTTTGACTTGGTCAACCGGGGTGTAAATTTTTACCCCAACAGTGTTGATTTAATGATTTAATGTATAATTATATATTTGATATATTACTTTACATTAACTAGTATTTGTTCACTTAAGATTGATTTTCTCACTTAATGTGCACATGTCGTATATGTGATATATGTTTGTGCACTAGATTGTATCATGCTTGATGATACATGCAAACTTGGGTGTATGAGTGACTTATACCATATTTAAGTTAGTGGAAAAGGTTTATATTTATTTTGTAATTCAAAATTAGTGTGCACTTTGTCATGCTTGAAGCTTCATGAAGCTTTTGGTATCATTTGACCAAGTCTACTAATTTTGTCTCACTAAAGATATTTATTAACCAAACCACTAACTTAAACTATGGTTTAGTCTCTACAAAGGTTAATGTAACGTTTTAGAAATCGTTTTGCGAATTTTCCCGTTTTAGGGCAAAATTGTCGGTTTTTCCCGTTTTTACCCGATTTCGATCAAACGACCGTATAAGTTTACCGACACCTAGTTTGGCTAAAATAAAGCTTGTGCGCGAACTTTAGAGTATTTGGGAGGTTTTGGTTCAGATAGATTTTTTCCCAAATAAAATATTATTTTAAGCGGTATTTTGTGTACGTAAATCGGGAAATTTTTTCTTTTGTGAATAAATTAATTTTGTAACTAGAATTATTTTAGAAGGTTCTTTTTAAATATCTAGATTTTTTTTTGGTGACTAAGGGTTTCTTTTTAAAAAGAAAAGAAAAGGGTGTAAAGGTGACATTTTTCATTTAATGTTGCATTTATTGCTTAAGACTAGAAAT
This sequence comes from Agapanthus africanus, assembly GCA_030015575.1. Taxonomy (NCBI): domain Eukaryota; kingdom Viridiplantae; phylum Streptophyta; class Magnoliopsida; order Asparagales; family Amaryllidaceae; genus Agapanthus; species Agapanthus africanus. The sequence continues at coordinate 18,504,681 of JASDDO010000022.1, forward strand.
TTCTTCATTTTAATTACACAAACCCCCCCCCCCCTCTCACCCTTGGCCGAGCCTCATCCCCCCATTTCTGTCCTCAAAAATTCCAAACTCATTTCTCACTCTTTTTCAATCAAAAACACAAAAATAATTCCAAAAATAAATCCAAAAATTCCTATATAAAAATTAAACCATTTTTTCCTTCACTAATCCTTCATAGATCTTCAACAAAGCTTGATTTTTGATGCTAAGATGTTGGATTAAGTTCCATTTTGTGTTCTTGGGGAGGTATAATTCTTATCTTAATCCTTATATTTTTGCTTTAATCCTAAACTAGCTAATTTAGTTAACTATTTATGTGCTTAGTTTAGCTTTTAATTCATGATTAATTCATTATATTTGGTTTAAGAAATTCATGTTAGGGTTAATTTTTGATTAAGTGATTAGTGTTTATTTGAAGTGTTAAATTGGGTTTTAGAAAGGATTAACCTAGTAGAAATGTTAATTTTTGCTAATGATTATTTTGTTTAATTAAGCAAAGTTGCTTGCTAGATTTTTGCTAAAACATAATTAGCGAGTGTTAAAAATATAGGATTGGTTTAGATAGCTTAGTTAGGCTATTTTAAGGTATTTGTAATCGTTAGATATGCGTTATCTTGATTCTAGTGTGGTATATTGCGATAGGTTGCTTACCAGATTTCGGGTTTTAACCCGATTAGGGTTTTGGCCGGTATCGTGCGCGATAGATGCGCTAAGCGCGCAGTGTAATTTTCCGTGCGTTTTCGTCGCGTTTCGTTGTCTTTTCGTCATTATAGGATATTTAGCTTATGTGTTGTATTTATGAAATTTTAGGTTCGCAAGTAGGGACTTCGGGTGCTGCGGACAAGGGGAAGCAGGTGGTCGGATTTTCATAACTCGAGACCATCGGTGAGTAGATTTAACATCTACGGGGAAATCGCCCGTATGGCGTTATGCGTCGGGGCGAATATGATATGATAGCTGCTTGTATTTGCATATTAGTTACTTTCATATGAATGTCATTGCATAGCATTATCTGTTGTACTTGACTCGTACCTTTAGATATAACACATTACTGACGGTTCATGTTGCACGAGCACTAAATTGTATGCTACACCCACACCGTCTGTAATTGCCATGACACGCACAAACACCTACATATGTGATATGGTAGTGGATAGGAATGATTGGAGTAGTAACTCTTATTCTATTGTGCATATGAAATACTGTGGACACATACATACGTGATATTGCATTGGGCAGGAATAGTTAAGGTAGTGAACCTTATTCCACTTCACTTATATCTTGCTATATTTACTTATACATCATGCATACATATTGACATGTACACCCTCGTACTTGATTACACGTAGATACTTAAACCTTGCTACACTTACATGTACACTTCATATGATACTGCATTTATTTTCGAAGGAATTGGGAACCGCATGAGATGTTTTAAAGCTAGATTCAATTTAATGAGCGGTTTTCCCTTTATATGCTCATATTGATGTTTTATGTTGCATATATCAGTTTTATATGGATTTTACGCATTTAGATATGGATTTCATATGATTTATGGATTTGAGAACCGTGGGGGATATTTTCAAGAAAACTATGTATTGTTTGAAAACCCGGTTTCTCTTGATATGATATTTGATGCGTCCACCATGTGATTTCTCGGTTCTGAGATTTGGCTTGTGATACCCGATTCGAGGAGCGGGACGCACCGTCTGCGGGTACATGGTGGACCCGGTATGGTACCCCGGGGCGAGTGGTGATTTCGTGGTGTAGACGATAAGTCTGACGGTGGGACCACTACCTACCGGTGATTGTATTTGGACTCGGCGGTTATCATGGAGATACCGACCGGAGTGAGGTATGACATATCGTCAGGGCCAGTCATGGTGACAGCGCCTGAGTTATGAGGATTTACGTGTCGATGCTAGACACGGGTTTCATGATATTTCGAGTGTCGGTGTTTGACACTCAGGTTTTCGTGAGACATACAGGATGTGAGGGCCGATCTGAGGATGCGGTGCCTGAGGATTTGGGATTTGGTGTGTCAGTGAGGGACACTGGTGTTTTTCCATGCTAATGATTTTTGCATGAGATTTTATATTATATCATCCCACACTCAGGATTATGTTGATATGCATTGTTTCATGTAGTTGCAGTACCCTGATGATGTACCTTTACATGATTGTTGCATATTCACTTATCATACTTATGCTATCGGATTACTTGTGATAGATAGATCGTTGTTCGTGCATACTTGCGATTGCTGTATGATGTTATTTACTATTCACGAGTTGGCAACTCACCCCCGTTGTGCCACAGTGTTGTGCAGGACATACCCTCTGAGTAGTCGCGGCAGGGCATCTTATCATCTCTACTTTTGCGGATACCGCTACGGTTGGCTGTGAGGCCTTGCTTTTAGGTGGGTTGCGGTTATCTGTTTGTACATTGTATATTTTTTTGTTGGATCTAGTATTCTCCATCTACCACTATTGTATATGACTTAGAGACGACTTGTGAGGATTCAGTGTTATATTTTATGGTGACTTTGGGTGCCGTGCTCGTGGGAGCCGGTTTTGTTGAAAAGTTTTACTTCTTTATGCAGTTTTCTTTTATATTTCTTCGCTTCGGTGTCGTATATATGTTGTGGTGGTTGTCTCCGCCGTTGGGCGTGATTTGCTCCCGTTTGGGATGCTTTTATTATTATCTATGTTGTACCCGTTTTCGGGGTTAGTTTTTACAAAGGAGGTGCTGCCGAAATTTTGAAGAACGAAAACTAAACTTAAAGATTTTTACTTGAAAAATTCCGAATGTTTAAAACTATGTTTTCTCCGTTGATCCAGTTTTGGGTGGTTTAGATCTCTGGGTTTCGGCTTACTTAAGTTGCGTACGCCTTTAGACGTTACGTAGTTTAAGTGCCGGTTACGGACCAAATTTGGGTCGTGACAGTTAACCCACCCATGGCTGCATTATGATAAACTTCATTTATTATTCTTTTATTTTTATTCATTTTTTCTTTCTTCTTCTTTTTCTTCATCAAGAAGAAAACCTTGCTAGAATTTTTCAAGTGAAGAAATAAAGTGAGAAATCAAAATCCAAAGTGAACCCATTTCCTATTTCATCATCCTCTACTACTTACCATTTAGTTAAGGGTGTTCTCTTCACAAAGTTCTTGACCCAGTGAAGATAGAGCTTGAGTTTGAGTCTCTTCGACGTAGATCATCTTCGGCCTCGAAGTCAACGAGCTAGCCCGTTCATTTCTCCGAGGAAACCGTCACTAGAGTCCGGGATCTCGATGATCGCAGCGAAGGGACGTCAACACGGAGCTTTAGAAGTGAAGGACCGGATCTACAAAGGTTGTATTATCATTCACTTCTATTTGTAATGTTAGATTACAAGTTGTGTTACCCTAGTTTTCTAGTATGATCTTGAGGTTGATTGCTTAGCACCCTCTTTAATTTTTTGTTGTGGCATGAGTGATGCTTGCAAACCCTAGGCTAGGTGCTGAGGAATCCCAACACCCACTCCCCCACATCCTCGTCCTCGCTACGTCTCAACTGTTTTCGAACTCTCGCGGCTCATCCCATGCGACCCCCCACATCTCTAACAACTTGATCTCTCTCCATCTCTATCTCTATCTCTCGTCATCTCTCTCATTTTCCCACTGCAAACTCCACCACCGATCAGCTCTCGTCGCCAACCCCATCTCCCTCACCGCAGTCACCACCTCACCACCATCGTCTCGATGCCGACGTGCTCCTCCAACACCGAGCCCTCATCCCCTGCACACCAAGCTCCAACGCCCCCGAGTGCGACCACCTATGCAACCACCATGTCGCTGCTGCGGCCCCTCGCTATGACCACCTCAGGCGACCACCGACGCTTTCGAGCTTCCAAGCCGACCCAACTCCATTCCCCGGAGCTCCACCTTCACAGCCGACAAGCTCCTCCTCCTTCAGCTCGAGCCTACCAACGCCACGAACCAACTTCCACTTTGCCGCCTCCATCGACCAACCGAGTCCTTGCATCCATCGTCGCAGCCACCACCAGCTCCATCTCGTCGACGAGCCCCGACCTCCTCATCTCCTCAACTCCATCTCCTCACCCGAGCGCGTCCCACCTCACTGCAACCGCCACCGGAGCTCGACACTGCTGACGCCACATCCAGCGACTCCATGACTCTTCACCCAAGCCACTGCAAACCCGCCGATGACCCATTGCCCCGTTGCCGCCACCATTGCAACCCTACTGCATCGTGCTGAGCCCCAAGTCCTCACCCGAGCCATGCGAGTCGCGCGTGTATTGTGTCGTGACGCCTCTGTGCCCATGTCGTGCCTGCCGTGTTGTCGTCTATCGCTAGGCAAGTAAACCCCTCACTTGCTCATGCATGCTAATATTATGCTCCTTAGTGTTAAGTGTTCATTTAAAATATATATATATATATATATATATATATATATATATATATATATATATATATTTATATTCGTAGTAAATGGTCATTCGAATTACAACGACACCGTAATGCTTGGATTTTTATGCGTGAATGATTGGGACTGAGTTTAGAATCAAGTGTTAAAGATATAGAGACTATAGGGATCGATATCATATTCGAGTCGGCTAGATTGAATAAGATCCCGAAAATCCTTGATATGTTGTGCTAACTGCTCGATGCAAAACCTAAACTAAAACTTGTTTTAAAAATGGCGGAATTTATGGCGCATAAATCACTTTAATGATAATAAATAACTTATAAGAATTTGAGATGAAAATATTGACGTCATCACTATAAAATGATACCTCCGTCTAGCTACGTCAAATCTGAAATTTTACCACGGATGTTGCCTTATTAAAATCACTGTAAATTAAATACAGATTGGAATGTGATGTTCTACAGCTCAAATCGAAACCGACTCGATAATCTAAAGCCATCTATAGTTCATTTTTCGATACTTATAGATTATGGCAACGAACGAGAATTGACGGGGAACGCGGCACTGGACTGCAGTCCGGGACAGCATTCCACAGGGATACCTGAATTTAAGCACCTGTACATACCTGCATAAAACTGAAAACGCACGGAGCCCTATATAGTCGCGTAGATAATTTAGTTAGATAACACATGAAATCTGGTCTCGTGCAGTTTCACCGCCGTTTGATATTTAGTTTGTATTTTATAATATTGACGTGTTCTGCAGTTTCTGCAGCAATATTTCTTACACCATCATATTAAACAGGACATAACTCCCAGTACAGAAAGGCTATGGTTAATCCGTTTGATTCGTTGGAAACCCAACGGATAGAAATATATTTTATTCAACTGGGGCAACACCTGAATCTGAACACTATCCATAGCAAACCACGCGCAAAATTGAACTTTCAGTTCTGAAACTGGAATTCCAGCAATCGATCTCTAATTTAAAATGATGATAAGTCCCTAACCTGAATTCCGTTTGACACAAAACTAATTTTACCGCGTAGATAATCAAGTATACATTGTACGCCTTTCACATTGTTTTGGTCGATTCTATACGTGTGATTTATAGTGAATTTTGCAAGTCATTTGGCGTTGGGTGCCATAATTTAGTGAATATCCGTTCAGTACATTTTTGCCTATTTTTGTGCTTGGTTTATACCTTCTGCATAGTGATTGTTTACATTGAGACCTAGCGAATGTTGTGCATTGTCGATATATAAACGTTAGTGATTGGGTTGTAGCAAATACGAAAGTGATATTGATAAGTGGAAACGTGATTGAAAGTGAAAGCGATATGTATTTGTTCACAACCTATCTAATATCTGAACACATACTATAACCTGGGGAATGGGGGAATCAATGTGGAATTGAACTCGTATTTAGCGAGGTAGAGTGACTTAGAGGATGATCATTCGATAGTAGTGACACACACACACACATTACGTCGTGGGCCTAACGGCACGGCTGCAGGGTTATGTCTCGGGCAACAGTGGACCGTAGTCTCGAACATGCACGAAACCCATGTTAAACACGAGCACCATTTCCACCAATTGATTTCATTGACTTAGTGACTGATAAATAATGACATACACATTACCTGGTTTACCGACATGCTACTTATATCGCACTGTTCATATTCATTTGATGTTCATTATTCTCATTTTCTATTTTCTGTTGCACCTTTCATGTTTACTAGCATTGTATCCATTATATATATTTATTGCTATATGTGTCGTCCTGACGACCTGAGTGTGCATGCTCAGAGGATGAAGTGGACCCAGTCAAGAAGCATGACCTGTCCTTCGAGATCGCGGAGGTCTAGACCGCGACATCAGCGTCATTTCTTTTTCCTTTGAGCACATTGTTTTTCGTTGGTTAGTTATTTTATTCTTCAAAATAATGTATCTCAGACTCTTTTATTGTGATGTAATAAAGTTGTGAAATGTGAATTCCTTTACTCTTGTACTGTTTACTGACTGCCGTGTAATGCTAGAAGCCGAATTGTAACTACGGCAGGATTATTCCCCGACCGTAGGAGTATGTCTGGTCTAATCATCCCTCGTATTCCGTATTTTGGGAAGCGGGACGTGACAATGGGGCTGGATTGACCCCGGCCACATATATCTCTTTCGATAATTACTCTGAAAGAAAACTATTCTTCTTGTCTTTCTTTGTGGTAGTTCCCTTCACTTGAGCGTATGCCTGCAAAGGTGTAAAGAGAATGCATTATGGTAGATATCTTTTAGAGCTTAGACGACCTACAAAACTCGTCTAAGCAATTTTTTACGCAACAGAGAGAAAAGATGTGCTACTCACTTTTTAGTCACGTTGGACAGTAAGTTGGTAGGAATGAGTTGATTAGAAACTATTTTCTCAATCTTTTATCTTCAAATAATCGTAAATGGATGGGCCTAGTAAAAAATGACAAGACATTAGGTACCTGTCTCTGCCCTCAATAGGTCACATCTCTCTCTTCCAAAAAATGCCACATTCCTCGCTTCATGATAAACATGTAGGAGGTTGGGGTAGCAAAAAAAAAGAAAGTTTCTGGCTCCCCTTTGTTTTTCATTTTTGCCCACATAAGGCTGTGACCACAGCTCAGTGATTTGTTTGCAGATCATGGCTCTCAATCCCATTCTTATCCATTCCCAAATGCCATCAAAACTCTTACCACCATGATACCATATTCCTCTTTTGTGGGAAGTGATCGACCTTTTCAAAATTGATACAAATAATCCGAGCTAAGTCAGCTTACTCTATAATGGTATCTGATTTTTATCAAATACAGATAATTCTTTTCATTTCCGTTGGCGGCAGTAATCGTCTACGGACATGATAACACTTATGTTAGTTACGCATCCGAATTCCAACACCAAAATCGGTATTTTTTTTGTTGAGTAAAATTTTTCGATATTCATTTCATATTTGTACCCATATCCAACTTTAACAAAACACGGATAGTTGTTTTTATTTTCAATAACTATTTTTATTTATATTTAAACCCGTTTAGGATTGCGAGGTACATATATAGTAAAAGCTATATCCGGTCCGTTTACATATGTACCGAATATCAATGTATCACCTGCTTTGCACTTATATATCTTATTGACTTTTTCGGTGCACTTAGATACTCTTAAGTACAAACCGTGTGTATTTTATTTAAAATAGAGATGGATTGATGGACAATTGAAGGAGGCAAATTATTAATGGTTTGTATTTTAGGGTATACAGATGCAGTGAAAAAATCAATTAGACATATAAATGTAAAACAGGTGAAACATTGGAGTATTATTTAGCAATTAAGCCTAAAATTAATTTGATTTGTCATAGGCCACACTAAGGATAAAACATAGAGCTCCGGGATCGGATCCAATAAATTATTGAATAACATATGGACCCGATCCGTACTCTGCCACATCAAAATTTGTTGGATCCAGGAATCATGTGCAGTACAATCTTTAAACTATGAGTCGTGATTTGCCTCCTTTTTTTAAAAAAAAAAAAGGAATATGAATTGTGTTTGAAAATCAAATAGAGTTTCTAAAATCCTATCAAGAAGAATCCGATCTTAATGGAATTTTCATAATAAAAAAAGAGCCAAAAATAACAGCATAGTTAGTGATTTTATAACCCTTGAGATTTCATTTTAACATCACAAAAGATATTTATTGTAAGATATCTTCGTCATATCAAAACTTAAGCGTTATTTTCCGGCTTTTTTTAGTTGTGTGATGGTGTCACGACTCAATACAGAGAGTATTGTCAGATCTGGCCGAAGCCGCACGGTTTTGTCCTTCGGGACGAACTGGACCCGACCAGGGGCCACTTCCTAGTGGTCACCCATCCCAGAACTTCCCTGGCTCAAGCACGCTTAACTACGGAGTTCTCAAGCTCATGTAGTACCAGTTCACTTAAAAGGCGCATCTGTTTTGAAGAGTGGTATCATTTCATTTATAGTACAGATCTGTCCTCTTTCGGAATGTATTCCGAAGATTCCCCATTGTTTTACAACGGGCCCGCATGCTTATTCTGGTATAAATGGGTATACCGGATAATACCCGGGGTATTACACATTCTCCCTCACTTAGAATAATGGTTCGTTCTCGAACCACAGACCTACTATTGAGGACCCAGCTCTGATACCATTCTGTCACGACCCACCGTCAATACAGAGAGTATTGTCCGCTCTGGCCGAAACCGCACGGTTTTGTTCTTCGGGACGAATTGGACTCGACCAGGGGCTACTTCCTAGGAGGTCACCACCCATCCCAAAACTTCTCTGGCTCAAACACGCTTTAACTGCGGAGTTCTCAAGCTCCTGTAGTGCCAGTTCGCTTAAAAGGCGCTTCTGTATTGAAGAGTGGTATCATTCCATTTATAGTACAGATCTGTCCTCTTTCGTAATGTATTTCGAAGATTCCCCATTGTTTTACAATGGGTCCACATACTTATCTGGTATAAATGGATATACCGGATAATACATAGGGTATTACAGATGGCCTTTTAGGTATGAGTCCGCCCAAGTTAAATCCAGAAGGCACTTCAAACCTGGGAGAGGGTGTGTGTGTGTCCTGGTCTGCTACAGAACAAAGTGCAATATTTGTTGCCCCCCCCCTCCTCCCACACCCACCCACACACAAAAAACTCCAAATTCAATGTTTGGGTTGTTTCAACTTCTGTTGTTAAATTTCCAAATTTGGGTGACTAAAAATCAATGTAGAATGCAACATAGGTTGCAAAATTTCTTATATGGCATAGATACGTTTATGTCACATCTTTAATAATTGTCATACAGATATTCTCCTAAGCTGCAATATTTGATTTTGGGTGTAACAAATGTCGTAAGAATTTGGCCTATGTTTGCAACTCAATTTCCTAATTCAACTCAAGGTGTAGCAAACCAAACATGGGAAATGAATTTTTTTGCAACAAAATGTTGCATGCAATTTCATTTAGAACAAATCAAACAGCCCCCCATCCGAATTACATTTTTTAACAAAACATTATAAATTAATATTAAATAAATAGGGTTAATCCCTTAATTAATACACAAGTTATATTCTTTAATAATCTATCTCTATACTAAACGTCCTAAAACATCTATAATCATGTATCATTTAATTCTTGATTATTTTGATATGATATCTCTTCCTATGAATTCAAAATCAGGGCTAGAACAAAAGCCCAAAGGGCCTGGTTGCTACAACTCAGCGCCTCAATTGTATGTGTCGTTATTGTGTCAAATGCAACGAAAATAAATGGGTAAATTGTCAAAAAGCCCACCTGCCCACTCAGGAGTCGTCTAAGAAACCCTGCGATTTTTGAAATTGTTCGAAAGGGCTTACCCTTGAAAATCTTTGTGAAAAACTCATTGGCTGGATTTCATTTAGGCTCGTATATCTTCACGCTGCTTAGATGTTACATCTATGAAGATCCCTTGGCTTTTTAGGTTTTGTGAAAAACTCCTAGGCTCGAGTATCTATGAAGATCCCTTGGTAAGTGAGACAGGCAAAGGTAAAAGCAAGCAGGAAGGTCACATATGGCTTCAGCTTTGTTGAAGGAAAACAGGGGCATGCTGTGGAAGACTATCATGCAGCTCAAATTACGGAAGCAGACGGTTGTGAGGTCGGCTTATTCGCTATATTCAACGGCCATTCTGGAAACGCGATGTCGCAAGTTATCTCCACAACCATCTATTCGACAACATTCTCCCAGAGGCAACTTTCCATGCTTTTCCTTCTTTTAGAATATAAAAATATAGATCTTCTCTTCCAAAATAAATACATAAATAAAAGAATGCAAAATATCTTTTGGTCACCACTCACCACGGTTTCAAAGAAGCACGGGTTGGAACACCAAGATGATATCAGAACCATCCAAGTTCAAATCGCACATGGCACACATTTAAAACGGTTAGAAAAGATGACTTCATGCGAAAGCCAAGATTTTAATGAGTAAATATTTTCCCTTCACGTTAAACCAAAACTTCGGAGTTATGGTGTAATGGTAGAGACGTTATGATCCTCCGTTGCCGTGTGTTATACGTATATTGCGATCCACCTTAAGCTATTCCATAATCTTAATTCTGTGCTTGTAGACGGACTTTTGGACTGAGACCGAGACTGCGATAATTAAGAAGCGCATACAAGAGAACCGATAAAAAGATCTCGAAGAGGAAAAGGAAAAAAAATAATGTAAAGAAAAGGGGAGGTTGGACTGCATAAGTAACATCGATAAAGCTACCGCAAAAGCTATGAAATTAGAAGGGGAGAGCAAATTGAAGAAATGGCCTTGAATCTTTGTGTACTGACTTCTAATCGAATTATTTGGGATTCAGAAGTCAAAGAAATCATTTTATCCACTAATATAATAGTGGCCAAATTGGCGTATTACCAAACCACGCCCCTATTGCAGTTATATTGATCAACGGAGAGAAGTTGGTGGTTGGAAATGTAGGAGACTCACGTGGAGTGATTTGTGAGCAAGGCATGGCATGTCAGTTGTCGGTTGATCATGAGCCGATGAAGGAGCATGGCACATCAGTTGTCGGTTGATCATGAGCCGATGAAGGAGCGAGGCGCACGGTAGAGAAGAGAGGAGGCTTCGTCACAAATAAAAAAGGTGAGATTCATGAGTTTAGAATGTTGAGATTTAGTGAATTATAATTAATCCATATAAATGGGTCGTAGGAAATGTGCCAAGAGTCGATGGACAATTAGCAATGTCGAGGGCATTTGGTGATAGCACCTTGAAAAAGCACATTAGTTCTGATCCAGATGTTGTTGTTGAGACGATAGAAACTGAAACCGAGTTCATTGTTTTGGCAAGTGATGGTCTGCGTGGAAGGTAACGTGCTATCAACCAGACTAGAATGCTATCGATAGAATTTACACAAAGGAAAACTTTGTAATTTAGTTATTTCACAGGTCATGTAGAATCAAGAGGCGGGAGACGCTATATATCAAACACATACATGACCCTGCCCCCCGCCCCCCCACCCACCCCAAGGAGCAGCTAGTCGCTGGAGCTCATTGAGGATCAGGCCATCAAAAGGAAAAGCAAAGACGGCGTCTCCTGCATTGTTGCGCGCTTGCATTGAGTACAGTATGAACTAATGCGCTTTACTCGAGATTTTTTACAGCGGCTTGAAATTTTACCTAGACAAGTTATTAAGTTTTTGGGTTTGTACGATAATATAGTTTGCTGATGGTTCCGAGATATTTGCAGGTTTAAAGATTTTCTTGTAAGAATTCTCATGTCCTGTAGATTCTTTCGTCCTGTAGACGATTCTGGCCACAATAGATACAATAGGCAGACAAGATTCTCAAGCCGAACCTAAAAAACATCGGACAAACCCTAAAAATGTCTGTAGCTGGTTCATGTTGTTTCCTCATTATAAACCATGCATGCATGCATGCAGACATTTTCATTCTCTTGTTAGGCTCACCATCTTCCCTTGTTCTTTTCATCAACTCTACACCAATCACATACCTCTCTTTCTCCCACAAATTTCCTTATATACAAAAAAAAACTTTCCATCTTCATCTTGTATATATCAACTATCACCATGGATAGAGACGAAGACACCCTCTCTTTTGCTTCCTTAGTGCAACCAGACCTCCTGAGAAAACCTCAAACCTCGACCAGGCGCCGCACGAAACAAAAACAACTTTCGTCCGGTCCTAGTTTCGAGTTCCGATCCACAGGTACCTCCCCTTCATCTCCGGCCGACGTTTTGTTCGCAAACGGATCGATTTTAACACAACACATGTCTCCGGCCGATCAAAAAGGACCATCACGCCGTGGAAGACAGTGCCTGAGGGAGGGGAATGGGCGGAGATCGGCAGATTCGGCGCAAAAGCGGGTATGGTTTCAAGAGTTTCCGACGCCGAAGCGTTCGACTTCGAGCCCTCTGCCTCAGAGGAGGACTATCGAGATTGAGATTAAGGTGAAGAGTGACGCCGAGAAGAGTAAAGGGATGTTAGGGTCTATCTTTTCGGTGTGTAGAGAGTGTCGGGGCCGTGGAACCGTCGGCTAAGAGGGTAGGGCATGCTGCAAGAGCTTGAGGGATCTATTAAGGTTTAGTATTTTACTATGAGGATTATTCAAAAACAATTTTAAGAGGATTGTATTGATTTATGTTTTAACTGGTAAGATCTTTTGTATTCAAGTGTCTTAATTATCGTTATTATTATGCCTCTTGTAATCCCCTGATTCATTCCATTGAGATTATTTTTGTGAACCGGCCCCTAAACCTATAGCCTTACACACAACACATCCACGCACACAGCACTAAAGCCCAAAAAACTCACTAATTTGTCCTGAGAGCATTAAATTGTAACTGCTTCTTCCTGTACCGAACCCCGCACTCTCCTCTCTGAAGGAGATGTGCCATACCAAATAGAAAGCTTAAGTGTTACGAGTGATGTGAGTTGATTCAAGTCATTGCAACAGATGAACAATTATCTTCTCATTTTTGGTACAAAGTTTTATTTAATTGTACAATAATTATCAGGAGGGATGATGATGATGATGATGCACATCTTGTCTACACATCGGGCATGAGCCATGTCTTAGTAGCCATCTATCAATGCACACCACATGATACATGTGTCCACAACCAGGCAATTTTCTTGCACTTTCTCCACTGTTAAAATCCTGAAAAATAATTTGAAAAAATCAACAAAATTGAGTGAATCTTTATTCACAGAAAATTTAGAAAATGAAATATTGTGCATACCTGCAAGCAAACAGAGCAATGATCTCTGGCCCCATTGCGAGCAATCTTGAAATCGGGCAACTTGTTTATCATATCTGGCAACAAACCCTTGTTTCTGCAGCTGATATCAAATATGTCTGAAGTCTCTACAGGGCTTGTTTCCACTGCATTAATCTAAAAACAAAACATAATCATGAGCGATTTTTCGCATAAACGGCATATTTTTATCTTTTATAATTTTTCTTCCGTTTTCGCACGAACCTGCCATTGATATGCCTTAAGGACTGCAGGGCCTACCCAATCTCTGAAAATTTTCCCGTCTAAAAGGCTGCTAAAGATGTCTGCCTACAATTATATTCAAATAGAATAAGTAATTATTATTATTATTATTATTATTATTATTATTATTATTATTATCATGCTAACGCGGTCTATTACTGGGTGCATGGTTGCTAGTTGCTTTGAGCCAGTTTGGACATGTTAAAAACTCGTATGGTAATAAAGGCCAAATGCATTTCTCGGAATTTGGTAATAAGATGGACGCGGTTGTATATATGCGACTATCTTCAAATGTTGGCCTATATCGAGCTTCTGCTTGGTTATGAGACGGAAAAATCATAAAGGCGGTATTACCGTTTTTGAAACTTATTGTAGCTTAGTTACAACGATATGGATTTTGATCGACAAGCCGTGTCTCACATTCGCTTAACAAACGAGTCTCACAAGATGAAGATCTACGTGTTTTGTATATGATTGCCGAAAAACTAGCTTCAGGTTTTACTCTCCTAAACAAGTGGAAATGCGATTTACTAAATGTTGCCACTTGAGATGTATTTTTGAAGCTTTTCCATGATAAAAGAAACTTTAATGAGGTTGGTACCAAAAGGGGACCCTCGATAAAGTTTTGCTCCTGGCTAGGTTCAAATTCTAAGCAAAGAAATTAGAATTTAGGTAATGTGGGACCACACACGATGCGCTCTACAGAGAATGCAGAGAATGTTTTCGGAAAACGACACCGTAAATAATAAATAAACCTAAATTTATCTCGGATGTATCAAGCTAAAACCAAAAGAAAAGCAACAAATGTGGGACACACTACAACCAAATCAATATGATCTGGATCTACAATTTGATATGCTAACCATTTAACTAGCCAAATTTTATTGGTTTGTTGATGGTGAGATGTCTCAAAAAATTATAATATAATCAAGAAATTAATGAGGAACAGTGAAGATCGGTGAAAAGGTTAATTTATTATTATTTATATACAACAAAGTTTATGTTTGGTTGCAGATCCGTTGTCGTCTAGTCCGGTTAGGATATCTGGCTTTCACCCAGACGACCCGGGTTCAAATCCCGGCAACGGAAATTTTTTTAACCTTTTCGTTTTTCGCAATCTTTTGATTTCCATAAAAATAAAAAAAAAGGCTTCTCAATGAAAATTTTAAATATTGTTTCTGAAATGATGCATGCATGTTTTATTTAACCTCAGATAGCAATTCTCGTTGGAGGCAGGACTCCAACACCTCCATGGCCACCACCGCGCCAGCCACGGCCCCGATCGCGGCCCCTCTCGACAGCCCCGTCTCCGTCGTCTGTCCTTTCATCGCTCCCGTCATCGATCCTATCAATGCTCCACCTGCACTCCAAAATTATTCATCTATCAACATATATATATCAATAAGCGTAGGGATTTGAACACTAGAGATGAGAGTAAGAGAGAGACTTACACAATGCAAAAGCACAAGTAAGGCATGCGAAGGCCACTTTCTTGACAACCCTGAAGGAAAAGCTAGCAACATCTCTCCAACATCTCCCCATTCTTTAATTAATAATAAACCCTTGAGCTTTTGTTTGGTTCTTCTTCTTGTTTCTTTCTCTAGCTACTGGCTTAAACCCCTTTCTCCCACATTTTTTCTCTCAATGAGAAACTTCTCTATGCTTATATATATGGAGAGAGAGAGAGAGAGAGCGCGCTAGTCACAAGGAAGGGGGAATGAGTAATTAAGGGGCTAAGGGGATAGGATAACAACCATTTATGAGGTGAGGGCAAACTTAACTATCCCCCAATTCCCAATGAAAATTATGTCTCATGTCGGTTTTTTTTTAAGATAGAAAGACAAGTATTGTACCTATGTCGTATAACAATGCACGTACATCATAAGCTATTGTTAAGTGTTTTTAATTTCTGGATACAGCGATAGATATATAGGAGTAGATAGATGACACCAGGCTGATAAAAAAAAATATATATATATAAAGTCAAAAATTCACCAACCTTTAGAAATTAAGGATGGAATAAAATAGAGCATACAAGTAGCTAGGTAAAAAAAATTTACGCTACCACCACCCAACACACTCTAATACTTGGTGCGGGGTCCATGCACTTTTTTGTGGGTGTTGTGCAAATTGTTGTGTAGGAACCCGTTTTCAATATATAAAATCATGCTAAAGCTTTTATACAGCAATGAGGAGCTATATATATATATATATCCGCCGTTGCTTCATGTGAAGTTTTTCTGTTAGAATTGATTTCTTGCTATAAAACTTAGCTTATGCCTGTATTTTCCAATTTTTGCGTTTATGTACATGATTTCATTTATGTAAGGACTAGCATTATTTAATAAAGCTGTTTGGGCTCACTTTTCAACCATTTATAATGTAAGTTACCCGTTAAAACGAATTAATTATGAATAACCCGTGTATTCAGAAATAAATTGTTAAAACGAATTAATTATGAATAACCCGTGTATTCAGAAATAAATTATTCACGCACCGGTTTACATAAACGGATCAGACGATGGATATACAATTTAACACTTGTTTAACTCTGGACCCTCTTGTCCGTACTTGTTTTACTTGCCATCCGCAATTGCCCATCAGCGGATGCATGGTCCGCATTTGACACCTCTAATAACTAACACATAACATGAAACAAAAGGAGTATGTATCACAACATATATATATATATATATATATATATATATATATATATATATATGCCTAACCCTAAACTTTTAAGTGATTCCTAGATCACCCTAAAGTAACCTAGGAAATCAAAAACCAGAGGCTCAAAGCAGTGGGCATGAGTTGGCAGCTGCCTAGTAAAACAAACCCAACTGCATAGATGCAAATTCAATGCCCAAGATACTAATTATAGTATAGATATCACTACAGGCTCAGTATAAATTATTTTATTCATGCATATGTGAACTATGGTAAGTGCTAAAAACAACTCCTGCCATATTTTGTGACAAAATCTGCTCTAGGGTTTTAATTTGCATGCATATATATGCACCCACATAAATGCCTCTGCATTGGTTAGTTGCCACATCCATTTCTAGTTTCACCTGCATTATTATATATATTCATTGTTTAGCCCAATGCAACTTTGGGAAACGATGGCCAGTAGTTGTTTAATTACGTGTTGTTGATTTCTTTGAGGAAATTGAATTGGTTGTTACTAGGTTTGGTACAAAATTATTGGTTGTATGATTCATTGTGTGGTTTCTTCTTACGATCCCATATGAAAAATAAATCAACACTAATTGTCTTGGTTTAGTTTTGCACCTACTAGTCTTGGTTAAGAGATGAATACAAAGGTATAAAATGGCAAAGTTGGTCCAAGATTTGAGATTGGAGTAAAATTAAGCATCCAAAAACTTGTGCCAAGAGGTTGTTTGGTTACTTGTTACAAATTTTTGTTAATGCACGCATCCAAAAAACTTAGGTAGTTTGAACTCCCTTGTTCTATTCATTTATATATATTCATTTAAAACTACCTAATCCTTTAAATTATCCATTGCCTATCACTTTTAATAAATTCCTTTCCCACTTGTTTAACTATGATTTATACATGCTTAGGCACATTAGCACTTTCACTACTAAAATAGGGGGTTGCCCCTACGGATATTGAAATCTGTAGGGGCAGATTTATGTTGGCCCTACGGATTAATCCGTAGGGTTATAAGGTTGTCCCTACGGGTCAAGACGTTCAAGAATAAAAATATTAATTCTTAATTTGGTGTTTGCACCTACGGAGCCGCAAACCAAGGACCTACGGACAAAACCGTAGGGGAAACTAAATAGCGATTTAATAAAGGGCACAGATCGATCGCCTACGTCCGTTATCTCTTTCTCCCTCTCTCGATCGCGCGCGAAACAAAATCCCCAAATCGCCACCGCCGTTCTCGTCGTCGCCGCCGCCGTTCTCGTCGTCGCCGCCGCCGTTCTCGTCGTCGCCACCGCCGTTCAGCTTAGTAAATCTTCAACTAAATTAAAGAAATTTTTGATTATTTAGGGCTAGGGTTCATGGCTGAGGCTGGGGTTGCGGTTGAATCAGTTGGGGTTCGGCAGGGGTTGCGGTCGGGGTTGGGGTTGGGGTTAGGGTTAGGGTTAGGGTTGGGGTTGGGGTTCGGCTGCGGCTGGGGCTGGGGTTAGGGTTTGGCTTAGGGTTGGGCTTGGGGTTTAGCTGGGGCTGGGGTTAGGTTAGGCTGGGGCTGGGGCTGGGCTGGGGCTGGGTCTGGGGTTAGGGTTTGGCTTAGAGTTGGGGTTTAGCTGGGGCTGGGGTTAGGGTTAGGTTGGGGCTGGGTTGGGCTGGGCTGGGGCTAGGGTTAGGTTGGGGTTGGGGTTTGCTGAATTTGGCAAACCTGAGAGGAATTTCCAGCAATTTTAGCCTAGTTTGATTACTAAAATTATTGTTGATCGAGAAAATCTTGGGTCCTTCTAATCAAACATTGTTTGTTACTATATGTCAACGAGTACTGATAAAAGAAAAAACCGATTTCAAATGGAAATTAGGTATGTACAATGTTCTAATATAATTTGTATTTCTTGCCATCATCAAACATATAAAAGTACTAATATGAAACGGAAAATAAATAAATAAATAATCAAAGCTTTGGCATGTATATAAAATCCCTTGTTACTTTTTCTTGGTTGCCCAACTTTGAAAATTCTATCTATTAAATTAGACATACTCTAAAAAGAATGATATTGCAAGAATTTGACTTGGTGGAGACTTGCATCATTAATAGAAATATGAAAAGCCACCTTTGTTAGTCGAGAGTCATGGTAATAGACTTGTCATTATAGATCATAGTCAATTGTTTTTCCTATCATTTTCTTGATCCAGATGCTAATCAACTTGTTAATTAGTTACTGTTTTTATAACGTATTTGTCTATATTTGTTGACAGTGGCCTTTCTTTTGGATGAACATGTTTTTTTGATGCATGTTTCAGTCATGTGAATTCATATGTTGCGTATAACGCTTTATGATATCAGTATTCTACATTTGTAGTTTTAATTGTTGATTGTTATAGATGAATGCCATTGCAATAATAGTTTTTGGTTGATGAATGCTATTGCAATGTAGGATGATCAGTTCTATCAATCTTGATCTCAATGGTTTAAAATCATGTTACACATACAACACGAATGCACAGCAAACGCATAATTAGAGAGCGATTCGAGATGTTCAGGTTAAAACCAATATATGATACTCGATGATAATATGAAACCTTCGTATTCCCATTGATACTCATATATGAAACTAAAAGCGCCACTTAGTCCCCGTCTATCGGTTAACATACGTGCGATGCTCGTCGTGACATAGAACTATACGAATGTTGTTAAATATCGGATGGTATAGCTCGATACTAACAATCGTCGTATAGTTTACGCGACGAGAAAATTCAATCGTATGGTAACCCATAGATTTGTCCCGTGTGGACAAGTTAAGAATGTATAAAGCAAACGCCTTCATTCATTTGTGTTTTCATCCGTTTCGAGATATTTCGTCAGTACCTTTCCACTGGTTCTCCGTGTACAAAGATAGATTAGATGTTCATTTCAACGTTGTTTCACAGCTTTGAAATGATTATCTATTCTATTACAGTGTACTCGGAGAACAGCGGAGAGGTGCTGCCGAAATTTACTCGAAACGGTTGAAAGTACAAGTGATGGGTGTTCGCTCTATACATTCTTAATGGGATAGAAGCCCACCCCCGACAGCCGGAACACACACATACAACAAGAATACAGAACAAACGTATAATTAGAGAGCGATTCAAGATGTTCAGGTTAAAACCACTATATGATAATATGAAACCTTCATATTCCCATCGATACTCATATATGAAACTAAAAGCGCCACTTAGTCCCCGTCTATCGGTTAACATACGTGCGATGCTCGTCGTGACCTAGAACTATACGAAGGTTGTTAAATATCGGACAGTATAGCTCGATACTAACAACTGTCGTATAGTCTACGCGACGAGAAAATTCAATCGTATGGTAACCCATAGATTTGTCCCGTGTGGACAAGTTAAGAATGTATAAAGCAAACGCCTTCATTCACTTGTGTTTTCATCCGTTTCGAGATATTTCGTCGGTACCTTTCCGCTGGTTCTCCGTGTACAAAGATAGATTAGATGTTCATTTCAACGTTGTTTCACAGCTTTGAAATGATTATCTATTCTATTACAGTGTACTCGGAGAACAGCGGGGAGGTGCTGCCGAAATTTACTCGAAACGGTTAAAAGCACAAGTGATGGGTGTTCGCTCTATACATTCTTAATGGGATAGAAGCCTACCCCCGACAGCCGGGACACACACATACAACAAGAATACACAACAAACGCATAATTAGAGAGCGATTCGAGATGTTCATGTTAAAACCAATATATGATAATATGAAACCTTCATATTCTCATCGATACTCATATATGAAACTAAAAGCGCCACTTAGTCCCCGTCTATCGGTTAACATACGTGCGATAATTTATTCTTTTCAACGACAAACGCACACACAAAGCATATACACGGATTTTCTCCTTTGTCAGTAACTATCCCGTTCTTATATTTCTCAATATAGTCAGCATAACCTACAATTTATATGTTATACAGTCTAACATGGCCCATGAGTACGTCAGAGTTAAGGACTGGATGTATGTGGATTGGAAACAACGTATGCAACCTAAGTTTGTCGCAGGAGTTGCTGCTTTCCTTGAGTTTGCACGCGCACATAATAAGATCATAATAGAGAAGATTCTCTGTCCGTGCGATAGATGTGGCTATAAGTACTGGCAGAAGGTAGAATTGGCAAAACTTCATATTGTAAAACATGGGTTTACTAGACTTTATACAACTTGGAAATATCACGGGGAAGGAGAAGAATGCAGTACTGCGGCAGAAGAAGAAGGAGAACACGATAATGCGGTAGGAGAAGAAGAAGAATTCGGTAATGCGGCAGGAGACGGAAATTTATTTCCATCAGAAGAAATGGAGGATATGGTAGAGGCTGCCCTAGGTGAATCTATTCGTACCGAAGATGACATTCTTTCCGGTCAAGGACCGCGTGCGGATAAATATGAAAATTTCATGAACGATGCTAGGAAACCAATTTATGAGAATGCGAAGTATTCCACCCTCTCATGGTTCGTCCAACTTTTCCAGATTAAGTGCCTAAATGGATGGAGCAACAAGTCATGCACAATACTTCTTTCGTTCTTGAAAGATTCTATGCCTCCGGGAAATAATGTGCCCGACAGCTGGTACGAAACCCAGAAGATGATGTCTGATTTGGGTCTAAAGTGCGTGAAGATTCAAGTATGTCCTAAAAATTGCGTGTTGTACCGGAAAGAGAATTCAGATTTGAAAGAGTGTCCAACATGCGGAGAGGCCAGGTATAAGCCGAAAGATTCTGATAAGAAGCCTGATATACTTGTGATTAGCACGATACTTTCCCATAACACAGAGGCTACAGAGGCTATTCAGGTGCAAGAAAACAGCCGAGGCAATGATTTGGCATCACCGTGCTCCTCCAAGCGAAGATGGAAAAATGAGCCATCCAAGAGATTCACCGGCATGGAAGGATTTCGATAGGAGGCACGCAATATTCAGTAGCGATCCTCGCAATGTTCGGCTCGGACTGGCTACTGATGGCTTCTGCCCATTCAACTATATGGCTGGAAGTCACAGCACATGGCCCGTTGTAATGATAATTTATAATCTGTCGCCTTGGTTGGTTATGGACCAATCATACTTTATGATGCCTCTTTTTATCGACGGACCAAACTCACCGGGGAACAATATCGACGTCTATCTCCGACCTCTGATCGAGGAGTTGAAATCTTTGTTCATTGATGGTGTAGAGACATATGATGCAAACACAAATACAACCTTCATACTGCGTGCGGCTTTAATGTGGACAACTAATGACTTTCCTGCGTATGGAATGCTATCAGGTTGGTCCTTACATGGTCACAAAGCATGTCCTCATTGCCATGAACACACAACATCAAAATTCTTGAATTTTAGCAGGAAGGTTTGTTATTGCGGCCATCGACGTTTCCTACCTCCAGACCACCCCTATAAGTTAGATACGGTTCACTTTGATGGTCATCAGGAGCTTCTTGGACCTCAATCCCCATTGTCCGGAGAGGACGTGACTGCTAAATGGGATGGTTACAATAACGCGACCTTCGGGATGGATCCGACGAAACAGGTCAAACCACAATATTGGAACAAGTTAAGCATTTTCTTCGAGCTTCCGTACTGGTCTACAAATTCATTGCGTCATTGTCTGGACGTCATGCATATAGAGAATGGAGTATCAGAGCACATACTTAACTTGCTTCTTTGTAAAGACGGGAAATCGAAAGACAACATGAATGCTCGGATGGATCTACAAGAGTGGGAAATAAGAAGTGAATTGCACCCTAGACCGGTAGCGGGTAAACCGGGCAAGTTTGTACTTCCCAATGCCGCTTATCATATATCACAACCGGAGAAGAAAAGATTCCTGCAGGTGTTGCATAATTTGAAAGTCCCCACAGGTTTCTCAGGATCATTCAGCAAGAAAATAAAAATTGTGAAGGGCAAGATCGATGGGCTGAAAAGTCATGATCACCATGTTATCGTGGAGCACCTTCTTCCATTAGCCCTCAGGACTTCTCTCCCCGACTCGGTTGGTCTAGTAATCAACGACCTATGTTGTTTTTTCAGGGAGTTGTGTGCTAAAACACTGGAGGTTGCGACGCTGGATAAACTAGAAAATTCTATTGCGTTGATACTTTGCAAGTTTAAGCGTATTTTCCCACCGTCATTCTTCGATATCATAATACACTTGACGGTTCATCTTGCAACTGAGGCGAAGTTAGCCGGACCGGTACAATATCGATGGATGTATCCCGTCGAGAGGTACGTGTAATTTTTCGTTTCGCGCAATTTATAAATTTATTGTTGTCCTGTATGCCCGTATTTATTTATTCAACATATTCTCATTAGGTACCTCTACACTCTTAAGAAGTATATACGCAATAAAAATCGACCAGAGGGTTCTATCATGCAAGGTTATCTTCTTGATGAAGCAACCACATTTTGTTCCCGCTATCTGGACGAGAACATTGAGACAAGGCTTAACCGACCACGAAGAATTCAAGACGGGCCATATGGTAAAGCCGAGTATAAGAGGGTAGACACTATGTTTATCAATAAGATATACCGGTTTATCTTGCTTAATTGCGTATGTCTTGAACAAATTAGAGAGTAAGTTTTTTTGGATTAATTGTTATATCTGTGTTTGTGTGTGTATGAAATGATATAATATTAATGTCACAATTATTTGTCGAAAACAGAATTCATTTTAACGAGGTACGTGAGGGGCATCCTGATTGGAACGAAGAACGTTTGGAAAAATACCATCAGGATAATTTTTGTGATTGGGTCACAGATCATGTAAGCTATTCGAATAACATTTTATTGCTATCAGTTTTAATCTAAACTTGTATCGTTATGTATTTGTCGTAAAATTTATTTTGTTAGATCCACGATCCGAACTTGTCTGCATCATTTGAGAGTGATTCAAGATGTTTAGCTCAATTTCCTAGTATGGAGGTTGCATATTACAAAGGATTTGGTGTCCTTGGATACAAATTCGAAGTTAAGGACATAGAAACATCTAGAACCACTCAGAATATTGGGATTGCGACGGTAGGATCGGACGGTGTGATTTACTATGGGTACTTAAATTGTATACTCGGCATCCACTATCCCGGACGATCAGAACCCTTTTATATATTCCAGTGTACTTGGTACGATCCGCGAACCGATACGGACAGGTGGAGAAGCAATCTTGGGACTTGGAAAGATGAATATGGATTGACCAGTGTGAACACACTTCGATTTTACGGTCAGGAAGATCCGTTTATCTTTCCGAACCAAGCGTTCCAAGTATACTACTCACAGTGTTTGAAGCATCCGGGATGGAGTGTTGTATGCCGATGGAAACCCAGAGATGTCTACGATGTCCCAGAATTCGAGGACAGCGATGAGGACGAAGAAGAAAGAAGGCTTAAAGTGCTCCGACCGTCTGTTTCGAAGGACGGGTTGTCTTCAACCGATCATGAAGTTACGTGGGTTAGAAATGACATCGACGATGAAATCCAAGTAGATATGTATAATGCGCCCACGAAACGAAAAAGGTTATCAGTAATGTTATATTATTACTTCACATTTTACGCTCTATACATATATAGTCAATACTTTTAATGATTGTCTAATGCGTCCACGAACCGTTTATCTAGATTTGATGACGATGTCGGGAGCAGCGAGGGGCGGCAGGAGCTCCAGTCGCGGCAGAGGCAGAGGCAGAGGCAGCGGCAGCGGCAGAGCGGTTCTGCCACCCGGAGAGCTCCGTAGGGAGCTTCAGAGGGCCGGTCTTGCACCCAGATCGGAGACCCTTTCGGATGCCTCCTTCCGTGTGGATTTTGCCACACCTCCAGGTATACTGCACGCATATCCATTTTGAATGTAATATTACAGATATTCATGCCTGTTTATGTCAAAATTACTTATATTGCCAATGTTTGATTGTCTAGTTGTTGGTGATGCGTCCACATCTGGGACAGAGGCCACTCCCTCTACTCCAGGTATGTTTATATATCATATAGTGCATGTATATTGATTTAGAATGCTATATCATAAATACACACATTCCTTTTGCTCTTACTTAGCAATTTTTATTATTGTCTAGCTGTAGGTGGTGACACCACCGCACCTGAGGATATATTTATATATCCTATAGTGCATGCATATTGATTTAGAACGTTATATTATTGATCTACACATTCTTTTTGCAATTACTTATATAATCTATTTTTAATTGTCTAATTATAGGTGGTGCGTCCACATCTTCCGCAGGGGCCACTCATGCCGCTTCCATACCCTCCGCATCGTCTGCAGGTTAATATGAATAAATTTAAAATATTTATTCATTTTACATGTGCTCTATAGAATAAATATGAACTTCATGGAAATTTAGCGTCGATGTTTATTTTCTAGTTGGAGGGGATGCGTCCGCATCCGGGACCCCGGTTGTTCCTCACCGGAGGAACTATCGTCCAGCTCGTGCTGCTGCCCGGGCCCAGGCTCGTGCGATAGTCACCGGAGGTATATATCACACTTGAATTTTCGTTTAAGCTTGATTTCTTAATACAACTTTGTCTTAATATTGATTGTCTTGATATTTCGTGCAGACGCAAGGCCTCCCCATCCCTAGAGGGGGACTCGAGGCCCGAATCAGTCCCATAGGCTGAGGCCTGACAGAGCTAGGGGGGAGGCAGCATTCCCCCCCTTTTTTTATCCTTGACTATCGCTATACCGGTCCTCATGCCGAGAGGTTCGGCCGGTATATGGGGGACGAGAGCCGGCTCGTGAAGAACTATCCACTTCACGTTGAGTGGGGCGAGCCGCACCAGCGCTCATTCGCCCTCTTCTTTGATCAGGCTCGGGTACGTATTAATATACATTTTCAGTTGATCTATCCGCTTATCATATTTATTATTAACACTTGCAATCTAATAACAATGTTTTTTTTGTATTTTCAGTTGGATTACGATTTTCAGCCTGTAGCCGACCTTGATCATCCGGAGAGGGTGCTCGACCTTCATGCTCTGTACAATGGCCTGATGAAGAACATGCAGGCCAAGGTCCGATACAACAGGAATGAGCTGAAGGCCGACTGCTACTCCCTGTGGATGGCGATCCCCGAGGCAGAGAGAGTGGCCCTCCTATCTACTCCGGCGTTTGCGAGAGTCGACGTAGAGACATGGCCTCTATTGTGTGAATATTTCGACTCCCAGCGCAAACATGTATGTATTTTAAATGTAATTCATTGTTTAGGATATAATTTATTTTTTGTGTTCCTTAATTAGAAAAATTAAATGTTAATGCGTTGTGCAGAAACAGTCCGCTCAGAATACAGAGAACAGAAAGTCGGCGAAGAGGGGTCGCCCTACTTACACAGGTGGCTCGAGGAATATTACTCGAGCCATGGAGTTATCGGTAAATTACAATAGACCGACCTTTGTGATATTCTGCAATATTAAGAGTTATTTTCTAATATTTCTAATATTAAGAGTTATTTTCTAATATTGCAGACAGCTCGGACCGTGGCGTCAGGTGGTACACCGAGCGTGCTGTCCGCATATCTTGCCGTCCACGGCACCTCGACAGATCCCGCCACGGGCGAGCTTTGATATCCCGACGTCGCTACCCAGGAGTATTGCGTAAGTGTTAATATTTTTTCTACCCAAATTTGAAATTTTAGTTTTGGAAGGTTTAAGTTTAAATTTTATACTTATACTTTACTGCTTAATGTGGGTGTAGGAGCGGGTGGTTGAGCTGGCCGAGGCCTCGGGGATCGATTTTACCGGACAGAGCGATCCGAGGCTGCTGACCCCAGTTCTGGACGCCGCACACGGAGGGCACCACGGAGGTTGGGAGAGAGGCCAGGGACTGGGCCCTAGCAGGGCCCATATGAGGTTGGACTCCACCCCGGCGGTTACTTCCTCCGTCTCCAGTGACCGATGTGTCCATCAGGAACTGGAGAGCTTGAGGGCCACCGTTTAAGAGTTGAAGGAGATGCTGGTATGTATACTACTTTATAGTAAAATATCATGTCATATTATATAGATATCAACATATCCATAATTAGTACGTAGCTTGAGCTTATTCGGTTTTAGACTTAAGTTTGATTAATCATACATACATATGTAATTAAAATAAACAACGGTTTTCCAAACTAGATATCCAAACGGGGTTTCGAAATAACTTAATAATGATACGAATTCGAATAATACACGGTTCTTACACGCTTCTTACACACGTTAGGTCCAGACGCGACAGGGTACATCGACCGAGCCTCCACATGCATCTCCTTCGGCTGCGGCTCCGCAAGCTACTACATCGGCTGCGGTTCCGCAGACAGCTCCTATAGCTCCACCGCCTGCTCAGACTCTCGCAGCCGCGGCTCCGCAAGCGACTACCTCGACGGCGGCTGCGCAGACCACATCGCCAGCTCCACAGGCCGCTCAGACTCCCGCTCGCGCCGAATTGCAGAGTTTATTGACCGAGGAGCAGGCGGGCGTTATTCTATCGTTATTCAGAGGTGGAGCTGGACCGAGCTAGGGTAGCCTTTTGGTTCTTATTTTTTGAAACATGTATTTATTTATATCATACATATTGTACTATATTTTGAAACGATATTGATATTGGTTTATATTTATATCATATTCAGTTTTTGGGTTTCTTTTGTATATTATATGCGTGAGATGTGATTATGAATACTGCGGTATATGTTGTGTGATGATTAATTTTATATTTTATTGTTATATATATTATTGTGCACAGGACGGGAAAAAATCAGGCAGCCCTTTTTAAAAAAAAAAATACAGATAATGTGTACCTACGGATTAATCCATAGATACACATGTTGCCCTTACGGCTATATCCGTAGGGGCAAAATATCACCAGTAACTGATATTTCCTCCCTGATCTCAGTACCAGGGGGGTTGGGCGTGCACCTACGGACATATCCGTAGAGGCCATTGCTTCGCCCCTACGGAGTTATCCATAGGGGCAAAATATCGGGATTTCTGATATTTTGCCCCTATGGATAAGTACCTACGTAGGTATCCGTAAGGGATAGTACGTGGCCCTACGGCTATATCCGTAGGTACAGTTAATATATTTAAAAAAACCGTAAATAATATAAATTTTTTTACCCTACGGCCTACTCCGTAGGTGAAACAGGACCTACACAGAACTCCGTAGGGGCAAGTTCAGGGCTTCAACTTGCACCTGCGGCCTTTGCACCTACGGGGTCTTTTTTCGTCCTTACGTACATCTCCGTAGGGGCAGTGGGTTGCCCCTACCGATAAATCCGTAGGGGCAACCCTTATTTGTAGTAGTGTTTGCATGATTGATGTAAGTTGGCCTTTTTCTAGTATGAAATGCGCTCCCTATTTAAAAGATAAGCAAATAAAATATCCTTCTGTCACATATATACACATAGCAGTTGTTTTTCTCTCGAACAACGATGGATAGAAACGTATTAGTTTTTGTTCAAGCATAACGGAATCTAGCTAACAAGATGCATAGATAGAAAGATAGAGACATCTATATCAAAGATTAAGAGCATAATCTATAGCTAGCTTTTATAGGCGATTGTTGAGGCTGCAAATCCTCCCAAGATTAAACATTTTACCTACACAACTTTTTTGGTGTGAGATATTTTCTTCCCTAACCATCAAATGTGACTAATTGTGAAAGGCCAATCGCTCCTAATGATTTTCGATAAGTGATGAAATAAAATGGTTGTTAGCAACACTTTGAAACTCATGTCTAATTATATGAGCAATCACTTTGAAATTACATTTGAAATGAAAAACACTCACGTCACCACTTATTCCGTCTTCTAAATAAAAAGCTATTATCCGTAAGTCAAGGCATAAAATCAGAACTCCTCCGGAAACCAGACGTCTCAAAAACTTATTCTGCTCCAATCGATTATATCTTTAAAGATATGAGATTTACTAAAAGCTTTCTCAAATTTCAACACCACAAAGTTTGAATCTGCTCTTCCAAAACATCAAACAAATTTCTTTCAAGTAATTCACACAAAGCTAAATTGCAATGAATCTCTAAGTTCATACTCTCAAGTCCACATCTAGAGTGACGCACTTGCTACTATCTCCTCATGCAATGAATCTCTAGGACCATTTCATCTCCACTTTGGTATCTCAATTTGCACATTGTTTTTGAATCAAGTTGATTCCTTCATAGCATTATATATTGCTCATCTCTCTCTCTCTCTCTCTCTCTCTCTAAATTAAGAGAGTTGGCAAATAGGGCAGCCACATGCAATCTTAGCTTGCGCTGTTTTGTTTGGCGTTAGGATTCATAGGTCGTTCTCAAATCTTTTAAGTCTTACTTCTTGATTTGTATTCCTAGATAATGTGGTGGCTACACTCCCTACTTTTACCAAATTTATTGGATATGTCTAGGTCATGCAACCGCTACAAATTGATCAAAAAGCATAATCGGAAGCGAGATGTTATCCTGTGCATCGGCCAATATAACCCTGATCTCTGGAGAAAACAATGAATAACCGTAAAAGGGTTTATGATGCTCTAAAATCTGTCCAAGTAAATTTTGTTTCTATCCTGACATGCATCTTGCACACAGAATACTTTCTCACAAAACCGGCTTCAAACGGTTGGCCTAAGTTTTGGTGTTATTTTTCATGAGAGGTGAAATGAATCGAATAAATCAATTCCCATGAGTAGTTTTTGGGTCTAGGATATGATTTTAACAAAGGTGAATTTTAATATTTATGCTATGGCCATAAAGGCATAAGAAATTATACTTTGGGTAAATTTTCAAAAGCCCCCGACTCGCTTGGGAGTTGTCTAAAACCCCCTGTAATTTTCGAATTGGGAAACACCTACTGTTCAAAATCTTTGTGAAAAAATCCCGAGCTACATTTCATTTAGCCTTGTATTCTTTCAACTGCTTGAATATTACAAGCAATCGATTGAATATTACAGGCAACTACAACTGCCCAAATATTACAGACAACTGTTTAGATATTACAGGCAACGGGTATACAGGTTTTTTTTTTATTGTGCCCAGTTTTTTTTTAACAAGAGCAAAAAGCTCAAGGGTTTATAACACAAGTTTGAAGCGGGCCGGGGGCTTTTTGGACAATTTACTCTTACGCTTTTCTCTAAAACACTTAAATAGCAAAGGCCCATTAAGCCCATATACGTAGGCTTACAACTCAAACCTTAGCCAAGTCCAATTGCCTTGTGAATGAAAATTTAGTTTGGTTACAAGGCAAATTTTTAAAAAGTGGAAAAAAAAATTTATAAGGGGAAAAAAATGAAGAAAGAATTAAGGAAGCCGGAAAAAAAAAGGGTTATAAACTTCTTGCAATCTAATGTTTGAAAAGTATACTTTCCTTGGTCTTCTCGACATCACAACTCAACTTTCAAGTTTGCAAATTCAATCTAATTAGAAAGCTACACAACCAATACAATAGGCGATGTCGATTAGATACATATAAAATAAGGTCTCGATATCGTCAACCGTCACCTACTCCATAAATGCGTCATATTCTAACAGCTAATCAGATCTCTGGCTTTGGATTCTAAAACTACAAGATCTTCAAAGGTTCCATGATATCAAATGCTCCTAATTGAACATACCCTTGTTAAGGAAAAATAGCAATACTCATTGTTTTCTTAAGAACTTTGGCTGTTCACTTGTGGTTGATTCAGTATTTTTGTGTATGCAAACGCATGGCGCTTTCCACCCAAGAAGCCTATTTCACAAAGATTAATTTCAATAATAAAACAAAAAAAAACTGGATTATGAAAGAACAACCAGAAAATAATAAAAATAAATTAAATAGTTTATTGATTAGTTGAATATGTTGTGCATTTTACACACACACACACAGAGACACAAAAACACAAGATAGTAATGTCATGTCTACTTAGTTTTTTCTTTTAATCAATATCGGAGTTAGATATCGGAGTTAGTTAGGGTTGCTGCTGCTTATTTTCCTCATGTCATCCACGAGGGGATTTAGGGTAGAACAAGAACATGTTTGATGTTTTTTTTATAATGATGTGGGATAAGGATATTGTAAAGTCATGGACATACGAGCTAGATGATAGCAGAGTCCACAAATCCTATTATCTTTTCCATTTGCCCGTTTGGATGAATGGAAGTACCGGAAGTGTCGGAAGTAATCTTGAAACTACTTCTAAATGAAATTCCTGGAAGTGGTTACTTTTTGTAATTCTTTTGGTATTTTTGTTTTGGAAGTGATACTATTGAATTAAAACATACATGCAATTATTTAATGCTCGCTTTTATCTAAAATGCATGAGAGTGAATGGAAGAAGCTTAAAAAAGCAATTAATGTTGTGAATAAAATATTACTTTCTTTCTCTTTTCTTGTGCTCCATGCCACTTTCAAGCCCAAGAGGTTATGCAGAGAAATATTAAAGTAGGGAGTCCACATAGGACCCACATTAGCATATGGAAATAACTTCAAATACTACTTCTTGTCAAAACAAGCACTTGAAGTATCGAAAGTAAGCGTAATTCTTGTCGAACAAACATGACCTAATATTTAAGAAATCTAAATTGACATTTTCTCTGATTTTTCTTTCTTTTGATTAATGGGCACACACTCATATGAATTTCCTCATGGCACTGATTCTCATGTACTGTATCATTGGAGATGAATCTGGAGCATGAATTCTTTGAAGCAAAATTATATGCTAGAATTATGAAAATATTGGTATTTTTGTTTTGGAGTGAATTTAATTTTCTTGCTTCTTATTTGCATCTTTGATGGAAACTTACACGTATGGTGTTATGAAACTTTTGTTTCCAGTTTCCCAACTTCAAAGTAACTTCAGCCATGAACAATTCAAAAGCATCCTCATTTGCCAACCAATTTCAGCAAGCATTAAAAAAAAAACAATAAATTAAAAGGTTGAACAAGAAATATATTACGTCCCTCCCCTTTTGCCTTTTGCATACTTATTAAAAAGATTATAACTAGTTAAAAAAACAAGATAACAGACTTATACGATTGAATATAGTTGAACATAGTATGGTATGCTACAAGACAATTATTTAAGACTTATATTGCCTTCTTTATATGAAATCTGATGCATAAAGAGTGTCCATTCCATATCCCCCTATGTTATATATCCTAGCATTAGATATCACGAGACGAGACGATCGTTACAGATGTCAAATGTGTTTTAGAAGGGCAGTAATATAGTCCATAAACAATAGAGCGGGAGTAATCTTCTCTTTTATTCAAAAAAGAGAGCAGCGGCTATAAAACAAGAGGAAACGTGGCCTGTATAGAGTGTCTATACTGCAGGCCTCATGGGGCTCAAAGACTTTTTTACACATAGCCCCTGCCCACGAGGCCTGCGTTCTGGACAATGTAGTTACGTGCCTGCAATGTCCCTGAAGACCCCTTATAGCCATGAAACATGAAACAATGAAATAATGAAATAATTTTACTGTTCGTTTGAGCTGTAAGATTAGATCCATGCAGTAACCATTTTTTCTATAAAAAAGAAGGGGAAATGGGTCTAACTCACTAGGTCTAGAAACCAATAAGAAACATTCCCTAGGCAAAAAAATCCAGTGAAAAACTCTCTTGATTCAAAAATTTATAGGTTTAAGTCCGTATAGTACAATCAGCTACTTTTTACATTTTAATATTTCCATATTACCCATATTAATTTCTGGTGGATAACTGCTACATTTAGCAGGTAAACTGCTACATCTAGGAGGTAAACTGCTATATCTGATAAATATAGCAATTATCTACTAAGTGTAGCAGTTAATGTAAACTGCTACTGTAATACCCAGTTTTCTTTGAACCTACTTCCCGTATTTATAAATAAAAGTTACCCGAAATTTTCCTATTAGAATATTTAATTAAATAATTTCCTACACTTTCAAATATTAATTTACTAAACTTTTATTAAATATTTACTAATTCTTTTTCCTAAATCCAAATCCTAACCTTTATTTACTATTTTTCCCTAATTCTTTTCTTAGTTCTGGCTCACTCCCTCAACTAAATCCTAACCCTTTTTTATCTTCAAAATTCTTTTGTTAAACCCACTCCCTCAGCCCAAACTCCAACTCCCTTTTTTCCTTTCCTTTCTTCCCGACCCCGGCCCACAAAACCCAAACCCGACCCGACACCCCATCCCTTTTCTTCTTCTCCCCTTCGCTTCTTTTCCCGCTAGATTTTCGCCCACTTCCCCC
Source organism: Agapanthus africanus (assembly GCA_030015575.1). Classification (NCBI taxonomy): domain Eukaryota; kingdom Viridiplantae; phylum Streptophyta; class Magnoliopsida; order Asparagales; family Amaryllidaceae; genus Agapanthus; species Agapanthus africanus. Next base: position 18,537,049 of record JASDDO010000022.1, read on the forward strand.
ACAACCCGCGCCCCACGATCCCGTCTTCGCCCTCAACGTCCCCCTCGTTCTCGCGCCAAGCTTCTTCACCTTCTCAACGTCCCCTCCCCCTCGCGCTTCCTCGAGATCCCCGCAGTCGCCCCACGTCCCATGCGGCCACCCCTTCTTCTCTCCGCACGACCCGCGCTCACCTATGACGAGCTCCCCAACTCCCCAGCCTTTCTTCTTCTTTTCTTGTTCTCCTTCTCCCCCGCACGTGTTCCCTCCCCTTCTTCCCCGAGCTTGAGCCCCTCCCTTCACCATCGCCTGCCCGAGCTCTCCCTCTTCTTTTACCCCTCTCTCATTTTTCTTTCTCTCCCCCACTTTCATCGACCCCCCTCAATAATCCAACCCCACAGCAAACATCACTGCCGGTGTCCCCACCACCGACGAATCCCAGTGCCACCACGAGCCGTTTCTCTTCCTCTTCTGCAACCCCCACCAACCTCCATCAACTCCTGACTCAAACCCCACTTTACCATTGTCCACCTTATGCTCCACTTCAACACCATCATCTCAACACCATCCTGCTCCTCTGCTTCTCGCCGATGAGTCACCGACGACCACCGAACTCCCCGGGTCCTCCTCCTTCAGCTCGAGCCACGCCCAAGTCCGGCGTCTCCCCGAGCCAACTCCTAGCCATCGCCTGGGTCCCATCGCCGCCTGAGCGCCGCTGCCAGCCACCTCACCCAACCTCGCTGCAACCTTAGCCTCGCCGGAGCTCGCCTCGCAGACGACCTCACCCCATTCTCCTCTCCCGTTTCCCGACCACCAGAACTCATCACCCCGAGCACTTCCCTGCACAGGACCCCGATCCCCGACGTCAAGAACCCCGTTTACCCACCGCCTTGCCGTCGACCCTCACGACGCCGACCCATCGTCAACGTCTCCCTTACCTCGCTTCCGACCCTGAGACCCCATGTTGCCACTGTGCCAGGTCCTTGCCCACTCCTAGAACCACCGTGCCACCATCGGACTCACTCCCGCGTCGCGTCGTGCTCACCTGTGTGCCACGACAACACCCACTCCGTACCCGTCACCGTGCCACATCGTGCCCACCACTGTGCCCGCCTCCGTGTCACCGCGTGTAACAACCCTAATTTTCTTATACACTTTTTCCTATACAAATTTTTTTCAAATTTTTTTTAAAAAAATCCATAAAGGGGTATTTAATGCCTGAGCACAAGACTTAAGTAATTGATTAGTAATTTAATTACAAGAAAGAGCTTATAGCTCATTGGTAATACCTTGCACTGCTGAACCAAGCCACCAGAGTTCAAATCCCATGCCCCACATTATTTTTAATATTTATTTTGTTTTAATCTCTTTGGAAGCCCAACAGTCAACACGTGATAATTCCAAATTTTCCTACTACCCATGAAAAACTAAATGCACCAGAGCTTACCCGAGACGACCCCCCACCTCCCCATGCCCGGACTCGGCCCGACTCGGCCGAGTCGGCCGGCGGACCGGCCGACTCGAGCCGGCGCCGCCGGCCGGACTCGTCCTGACGGCCGAGTTCCCTTCTTCAATATTGTGTCTCTTCATCTTCTAAACCCCCCCTGTACACTTCAAATTCCTAGATCGGTTTCAGAAACCTTCGGAATCCCCATTTACTCCATTTTAATAATTTTTTAATACATTTTTACATTAAAACCTTTCATATACCCTATTTACTCCAATTTTTAATGATTTTATACATTTTTACATTTTTTAATTTAAAAACCCTTCACCTACCCTACCCTAACCTACCCTATAAATACACCCCCTATCCTCTACCCTCTCATCCCAAAACGCTAAGCTCACTCTCTCAAAATTTTTCCAAGAAGTGTGTACTTTGAAAACAAGTTCGCGGCGAAACTCCAACGAAATTCCGGCGGCGTTTTTTAGGAACAATCAGCGACGAAGCAACGCCTCGGCAACCCCTCTAGTCCCTCCTCACTCCCTTGCTTAATCGAAACCCGTAAGTCCCATTCTATCTCTCTTTCTATTTCGCTAAAATACGAAATTACAAAACCCGACGGAATCGGAACAAATTCAATTCCTATTCGGTTTTCTATAAAATTTCACTTCTCATCAATACATTCATGTTTAAACATCTTTATGTTGACTATTAAACTTTTAAAAATCAATTTGAATAAGTTTCATCACATGAAATGATAACCTTTCCAATTTATCGTATTTTTCACTTTAATACCATCAGGTTTCGATTTCACATTTAACCTCTTAACTTTGCTATACATTTAAAGTAGAGCACGAGGTAATGACCTACCTCCACACACACGCAAATACAACCCTAAAACGATATCATCAAAACTTAGAATACGATAAAAACAATACTTTCATTTAAATACCATTTTCTTAACAAAATCAATTCTAAAAGTTTAGCTTTGATACATTTTTAAATAAATATCTCTTATTAGGAAAACACGATAAGTTGTGGATATCGATCGTTTATCTAAACCTGACTTTGTGGTGTCTAGGCTAGGCAAGTGAGCAAATGTAACTTTAAAAGGCCCATCTCACGATTCGTGAGTGGATCCCTCCTTTTCTCATTTGTACTTACCTGGCCACAATTGGCGGTGAAGAGGCGATTTGAGGCTTCTAACGACTTGTCGTTTACACCATTTAGAAATAGGCTAGTTGACTTAGAAAACCCTAGAATCTAAAATACGGAAAATTTACACTTTTGCAAATAAGTACCTTTTATTTTATAAAATCGTTTTCTTAAGGATTAGTATTTTACAATCTTTGCAAAGCGCCGCTACAACCCACTTTTGGGGAACCCGTTAGGGATAGTACGGTTTATCGTGCACCATCGGGCTTAGTAGTGCGAGATTCAGACCACCGCAAGGAGCATTCGGTCTCGAAAGGTTTAAAATACGACATCTTAAGAAAATGGTATTTTTGGAATATAAAATATTTATTAAAATTATTTTTGTATAAACATATGTATATTTATCATCTATTTTATTATAATATAAATTTTCCACCTTTTCCTAAAAATCACAATAATAAATTTTACACTAAAATACCATGAACTTCAAATAATCAATATTACAGATAAATACCCTTATTTATAAAACTAGGATATTTCCACTAGAAATGTCACAACATAAAATCCACCCTCATTACAACTCTAAAGACGAACAATAAATACTTGAGGTGTATTTTGAAAGGTATATAAAAGTATTTTTACATAAACCCCCCTCAAGTTTTATAAATTACCCTAAGGACCCTAGCAATTATAAGACTTCGATTCACATTTCTGATTGTCTGACTCGGGTTTGAGTCTGATTAATCTGACTTGAATATGATTCAAGTCAATCTATAATCTACAATATTCCAATTCAATATGAACACATGAATCCATGAATCCAAATATCAATTTATACAATTTGACCGAACCGAACCATGGATATATATTCCTTTTACATGATTCTCAGTATTCCATTTACATGACTCCACGGTTACAACCGTTTCCTGATATCATGATTTCGGTCAGTCAGTCAATCACTCATATAATCAATACAATTTTACAAGATAACAATACAAACAAGACATCGCGGGGTTTAAAGGGTAGATTGATACGGAAGATGTTAAAGGTGGCACGAGACGGTAAGACTAAGACACCTAACATGAATCCAGTTGCTGTTGTACCGTGGCATAAACGGTTCCTTGAGTTCTTGGTACCTTAGTCTCCGGGGCAAGTGAGACTCCTCTCGTATACACTGGCATCCTTCTGTACCAAGCTACAAACAACAGCGTTAACATTAAATACAACAATATAATAATATAATACAACTGTAAAAACTACTCTCTCTCTCTTACTCTCTGTCTATTCCTCCCTTATCTTTGGGACTTACCGAGCGACATGTTCGCTGACGACATTCTATTTCTTTCTTCTTTGAATGTCGTCGGGTGATTCGGACCCGGCAGAGATCGAGCCATCTGCAGAAGACTTGGAGCAGTTTGCCGAAGATCTAGCACTTTAGTTTCATTGTACACTTTTCCTCTCTGTACTTTTCATTTCCTGTTATGCCACTGTTTATGCATCTTTTTATTTCAGTTGTATTTCCTTTCATGTATTGTATAAAGATTGTTAATAAATAAAAGTTGCTGTTTTTATTATCTCTTGTCTCTTGTGTATTTATTTTATATTGCTTAGATACGCTTAGCGTATGTACTTCTGAGTATATACGTAGCGGACATCGTCGCGTCCCTTTCGCCGTACACTGGAAAGCGGGGCGTGACACCGCGTATCCAGACGTGTCGCGTCCCGTACCTACTCCCCAGGCCACGTCGTGCCACCCCCGTGCCACATCGTGCCCGATCCAGTGCACGCGCCGTGCTGCTCTCGGACCACGCGCCGAGCCAAGACCGTGCCCAGTGCTGTGTCGCGCCTTGCCACGCACCGAGTCAGGACCACGTCCACCACCGTATCACGCCCGCGTCGCCACCGCGCCCAGTACCGGATCTCCACGTATCGCGCCGGCGTCGCGCCTGTGTCCAGCATCGCATCGTCTCGTGTGTCGAGACGAAGTCCGCAAGCGGCGTCGCTTCTATATCAAGCGACCGGAGGCAAGTGAACCCCTCAGTTGCTTTACATGCTAATGTACTATATACTGATACACATTTATTTTCATTGCTATAATTAATCAAGTGTTCGACGCGAAATCCAAAACGAAAACCCTATTTAAAATGGCAGATTTATGACCAATAAATCTCTTTCCTGATAATGAATATCGTGTAGGGAATTGAGTTAAAAATAGCTAGATTATACCTTTGTAATGCTGCCCAAAAAGGCGACGTTAAATCTGGAAATCGCCGTGCATATCACGTTGTAAAATTAATAGTAAATTTTATATAACTCGTTTCGTGACTTGCTCGGGCTCGTTATTGTTGGAGATAGTGCCCTCATAGTCAATTATTGGATCGCAGGTACGTGATTGCAATGATTGCGGAGGACCTATCCCGGTAGGACAGTCTTACTCGAAATGATAGTATGCTATCTGGCTTGTCTTTATCAGTCGTGTACATGTTCAGGTGACTGATTGCATGTTACACTTTGATAGAGCCCTTAGGATCTTGCTTTACTACCAACTGTATGATGGCGATCATATACGTGAGAGTTGGGTAGTTTATATGCATATCCTTAATTGTGGTCCCTAGTCGTGGGAGTTTCGAGACAGGGCATCGATACTCCGGAGTAGACTAGTGTGTACAGTCGAGACCCCGACGAGGGGCGGTGGCCGGTCTCACAAGCCACTGGTGTCAGTTGGATCACCTAAGATGTATACAGGTGCTCATTGGGTTATGAGTACACCGGACAGGACTCGCCGGGAATCTGCTAGTTAGTATTATATCTATCGTCAGATAGCAGTTCCCTGGTGACATGTGTACAGGTTAGTTCATCGACCTGAGGTCGTCATTTGTCTCGTGTGAGTTCCCACTGTGCTTTGATTTCTACCCTACCACGGCTCAAAGGAGTCGTGCAAACAGGTAGCTTTTGGGTACAGTCCCGAGCCATATGGAGGCACGTGAGCGGATCGGCAGGGGATTCGTCTCTCCCGGTATTGGGGGCGAGATCGTGCTGTGTCTAGGAGAGCCATTACGCAAAGCCCTCGGCCGAGGCAGGAGATTTACTGGTAGGTATTCCAGTAGTATCTCAGGGCGTTCTGGGCTACACTCCGACACGACTTATACTGCTAATGGGGGTCTGACGTTACTAGCCCCCTAGGCGGATATGCGATACTCATTGACGAACGGACCGGACTGTATATACATTGTCACTGTTAGGCTCAGTAGGGTTTTCGGAGGAGTTCGCTCATCGGTCTCCCTTGAGTTCGCTCCTCGGCCACCCTTGAGGTCAGTCCATGGGCAGCCGTTACGCATAGCTAGTGCCGCTGACGGTTTGTGGTTAAACCCACTGCCAGGGTGCTGACGAGTCATTAGAGTCCCCCACAGACAGTTTCCCAAGTTCGGGCGAAACGTTGTAGAGGCCGTATGGTTTTATGGCTGGGTTCGGAAAATGCACGTGCGTTTACGCACGTGTCGATTTTCGGACAGATGATACTGGTCGGCTTTGGTTTAAGCCGGATCCGAGTATTATATTGAGTAGGTATAATATCTTTGTCTCAGTTGCATTTGTATTCGGTCGTAATGCAAATGCGGGTATTTTTATACAGTTTCGGGGTTGTCCTGAAATTCGTTTCAGGATCACTTTTGGAAGTTGCCAGTTTCCAGTTTTCTATCAGCCGTCTTATAACATTTGGTTAAAGACGGATTTATCTTTTCTTGAGATGAGTGTGGATTCTTCTAGAAGTTTCTAGATGAGGTGACTAGGCTTAATTGGTGTTGGATTTTCATTGGTTTCTTTAAAGGTTCAATTAATGCATAATGACTCATGCTTTGTAATTAAGGCTTTTTGTTTTCCTTAAGATATTTTGTTCATAATATCTTATGCTTGTGGTCACCTCCCTCCTCCTACGGTCACCTCCCTCCATCATATAAAGAGGCCGGCCCCTCTCCCTCTCTCGAGAGACTCTCACTTGAGTTTTCATTTCGATTAGAAAAGATATGATAGTATTTGGGGTGCATGGAATTTTACAGTTCATTCCATCACCCGATTTCCACGGCAACTTCATTAACCGATCGTCCACGGATTTGGACGAAGTGAGACAAAGTCATCTACTCATTCTCTACATCTATCTTGGTCGTCTCTTTTAGCAAACTTGACGATCGAGTTGCCTCGAGTCAGAGGCGGGAGCCCGTTTAAAGAACCGATCATGTGGTGCCACTTCGACGAGGACATCGGAGATCGACGAGATCGGAGCAGCCGCAACGGAGCGTGGGATGATGGTTGAAGAACGAAGGACTCGGATCGTTCGGTATAACCATTCTACACTCTTTACAGTTTGTTAGTTTAGCAATAATGGCAGATCCGGGTTAAAGCATACGATAGCGCCAAGTTAAAAGTTTTTGTTCCGCATTTGGCGTCTGTAGACAGCCGGGGCGCTAGCGTAGACTTACAGTGGTATCAGAGCCTCACCATTTTGCTATACTAACTTGTGCTAACGTGTTCAAAACATCGATCGAACCGAAACTCAAAAACGACAAAATCCTATATTGACAGTTTCTGTTGTTTTTAAACGGTCTCAAAAATTATTTCTGGATGTCTTAAAAATCCGTGCAGGGAATTCTAAGACCCACGACAAAATTTGGGGTCGTGATCCCTCCAAGTCGCCGCGGAAGGGCGGCCAAACCCATGGTTTGGCCGCGCAACCGCGGCCACGTGGGGAGCACGTGCTCCCAAATTTTGTCAGTAGGTTCTGTTTGGGATTTTGGGGTTTTTGGTATATAAAGTTTTGGCCCAGATTTTGTTACTGTTCACCAGTAAGCTGTGGGGCCCACTTTTTAATTTTTGGTCTTTGGTCGATCGAAATTTAAACACGTTAGTTTACAGTGCTTACATTATATCTCCGACCGGGAATGTCATTTGATCGGTAAACCGCGTTTAACTGCTATAGTTCTTTTAGACGGGTTTGCGAACGTGACATTCGCGTTGATGTTCTGTGTTGTGCTGTGATGTTGCGGATTTGTCGTGGTGGATAGCAGTGTGCAATGGTAGTACAGGTTGAGTTTATTTGTACATTTGATATTGCGGGGCGAGCGTCCAACTTGTGGACTGCCGTCACTGCCTGTTGTACAATATTCTTTTGGGGCACGACCAGGTTGCGGTCGATGTACCTGTTGTACTATTTTTCATTACTGTACTAGGTTTTGCCCCGAGACGGAGTGCACGGATAGCCGGGTTCGGGAAAGCAACGGGTCCGCATCTCATGGCTTTGAGAGGCAGAGGGGCCCCACTTCAGAATTGGCAGACTATTCGCCGCACTCGTAAGGGGGTACAGGTTGACCCAAGGAGGGGTGCTCAATTTACCGGATTTCGTGAAGTGCCGGGTGTTCCATTCACTATGCTGTGGGGGACTGCCTCGCTTCAGGTTTTGGCGGGTAACTTGCCGCACCCGTAGGGGTCTAGGTTTTATTGCACAGGCTATCCACACGACAGGGGAACGTCGAGTTTCAGCAGCGGCTCTGTGAAACTCGGGGATCCCAGATATCTGTATTGTTCTGTGATGCTTATTACTTTTCTGTAATGTTGCATATTATCACGCCTGGAGCGATTATGTATATTGGTTTATATACTATTAGATGTTGTATATGTTTTACACCCGCGCTAGTCCAGTCCCCGCTCTGTCGTTAGTTAAGTAACCTAACGGGTGATGACGGGACCCAGCGACGAATGCGGATGGCATATACGTACATTTTATTTTCGTTCTTTTCTGGTGTGATCGAATGATGGGACTGCGTTGATTCTGATCAACGCAAAGTAAAACAAACCTGTTTACAGTTGTTGGAACAAATTTAAAAGGTGTTATTGCAAAAACGTTTTCTTTTGTTATGCATAGCGGTATTCGGTGTGAATATCCAGCACCTCATTCGACGAGGCAAGGGCTGATATCCCTTTACCGGGAAAGACCCCTTGGACAGAAATTTGCGTCAGAGTAATAACTTCACTATAGTCGATTACAAGTTGCTTTGCATAGCGGTATTCAGTGGAATATCCTGCACCTCATTCCATGAGGAAAGAGCCGAGATCCCTTTACCGGGAGTGACCTCTTTAGCAAAAGGTTTTCGCCACTATATTTTAAAAAAAGCTATCAGGTTCCTTCAGCGATATCAAGTTCACTACGCTAAAGGTTTTTTCGCCAAAAACCATCCGTAGCCCTCCGTCACTTCTTTTGGGTATTTAGTAGTATTCAAGCTATGCATTTTAGCCAAAGTTAAGGCATAGTGTTTGGTAGCTGCTGGGTATTCAATTGTTGCATAGATAGATGAGTTAGTTTGGGACAGTCGTTCTGCCGATTGGCCAAAGTCAGGGGCATGTGCGGGTGGGTTCAAATTGACAAGATAGTGATGGGTAGAACTTGGCATGTGACTTATGACATTTTGACCAAAGCCAAGGTTATAAGAGCATGGGGCAAAAACTATATCAGGAGTTTCTAAAGAAACTGAAACTTGCCGAGTATGCGCATACCTTCTGGAGTATGAGTAACGTGGATGCATTCCATCACGTTATCATACGATGAGAGTTGGATCCTGATTCCCACTGATGAGTTGGTTTACTCTTCGGGTGATCCCGATTGATTCTTCTTTAGGTTTGGAGGAGAATTTGACAGGACAGTGGGAGGTTTCCGGATTAGATAAAGAGATGACCATTCTGATCTAGGATAGAGTGCACGCAGAGTGTTTCTTTTCTCTCTCTCTCTTTGGCAGCGACCTTTGACCGACCCTAGACTATAACTCAGTGACCAGGTTGACCGAACCTTCTTAAAATACTGGCTTTTGGATTGTCTGAGTTGCATAAATCATTGCCACTCCTTCTTTTACCCTTTGCATTTCTCAGAACACCCGTATTACTACGGATATCCACTTCCATTGGATAGATCCATCGTATGGTTATATACGAACTCGAAGGGACTTCTTCGGGGATGGATCCAGGTTCAGGAGAAAAAGAATTGGTTTATTCAGTTGTCTTTTATTATCACCTTCTCTCAGGTTGCGAGAGCTCCTTGGTTTAGGAGAGTACACCTATTACGCTTATTGGATAGTCTTATTCCAAACCATAGGCTGGTGCCGAAAGGTAGGGAATGAAGAAAACCAATTAGCCTAAGTAGGGTGTGCAGAAGGTAATATGTAAAGACAAAATAAAGGGATTAGAAAGAGGGCAAAGTAAATTGTGACTGATATCATTCACGACCAAAACCGCGAACTTCATCGCCACTCCTATTTCACCTTTGAAAGAATAAGGTATTATTCAGTTGTCTTTTATCATCACCTTCTCTCAGTTGCGAGTACTCCTTGGTTTAGGAGGGTACACCTATTATGCTTACTGGATAGTCTTCTTCCAAACCATAGGCTGGTGCCGAACGGTAGGGAAGGAAGAAAACCAGTTAGCCTAACGATGGTATACAGAAGGTAACGACTAAAGACAAATAACGGGATTTGGAGAGATGGCAATAAAATATACGGTTGAAGTCATGAATTGGATTATGGAAGAGGCATTGCTATGAATACCAGGATACCCCTACGAAACATTTTCATGTTTCAGTGCATTGTTAAGGAAAAACTGTTTTCCCGATTAGACACTTACTCCAAGGGTATGTATTTACCAGGTTTCATTATCATATCTGTATGGTTTTACAGATGATGAGTGGGAGTAAGATATTGGGAATTAGGTGATCATCCTCATTATATCGGAATTCGTTGAAATTGGTGATATTTGAGGAAATCGCTAGGGTACAGTTTTCCACCTACAACGCACAGGTTATGAGTTGTTAAACTCAGCGGACTTATACAGAGTATTGTATGTTGTCCAGTGTCCATCAGGACAAAGGGGTAGGTCCTCGTACTATGTTCTGTTTACTTATAACTTCTCTAGTATTTAGACAAGTGTTTCGTAGAAATACATGGTCTAAGTTTTGAGAAGTTATGGGTATAAGAATAAAGTAGAGAACCAGGTATCACAAGTATCGGGATTCTTCAAAGAGATCGAAGATGTAGATTCTTGTGATTGGTATTCAGATGATAGTGATGATTTTGAGAAACGTATTTCTCTTTCAGGTTACTCATAATTGGATGGATTCCTAAGTTGAGTAATGCTGATTAACCTCTTTCCATTAAGTTGATATGCACTGGAGACAGATGCATGGATTTGAATATGGCTCCAAATTAAATTAGTGCCAAAGTTTCTATATTGGATATAGAATAGTTCGTACCTTAAAAGAAATTAAGGTACGGGGAGTTGTCCAGCTTATGATTAAAACCAGACACTGGATAACTCAGGGCACGTTTCTGTAATGGCTGTTTGTGGGTTGACCCTGGCTATGACGAGGGTTGATATTCTACCATTTAGAAGATCAATAGTGATATTGTTCTTGACTCGCCACAGTTTTAGTAAAAATGGATCTTTTTCAGAAAACAGTAGTGGGAGTATGGTAGAACTGGAAGTGATTCCAGAACCGCGAACGATTACGGAAAAATTTAATAGGACCTATACATTCAATCAGGTTTGACATTCCAATAGCCACTCCGCAGGTATGGTAAGTAACCTCAGACACCCGAGAGGTACTTCGGTAGCCTCAAGGACGGTGAAAGGGAGGTTCTTATCTACCCAGACTTGACACTACTGTTGTTCCAGGATATGAGACCCGGTAGGAGGGTTGTCATAGTCAGTGGGAGCAACGGAAGCATGGTGGGCAAGTAGCTTATGTCTATTTATAGACTAGAGCAGTTATAGCGGAGATAGATCATCTAATTTTGATGTGACAGTCATGGGTTTGACTTCAATCAGAATAGGGGATGGATCAGTTAAGAAGGTAGTAGGGTGTGATGTCATGGTATCTGGATGACATACACAGAGTGGGAAGTAAAATTCCTATACTACGATCGGTTGTACTGTGGTCGTCACACAGTTGTTTCTCCAGACAGGATATGGATATAATATTTGACATTCTGGTTTCTAGATCTATGGTTTTAGATCTGGATTTGGGTAGTTTCCCAATGCGGGTACTTTGACAGATATTCTAATGGTTTTTGGAATTGTTGACTCCTAGCATGGTGGTGTACCTGCAGGTGATTGAGTCACCCTCTCTAAAGGTGTCTTACAGACTAAAGGGGAGAGGGATGCGCATGATTGGCAGATCACTTGCTTAGGCAATTGAGTCAATCATGAGATGTCAAGTACCACACCAAATGTTGGTTTTGCACTAGATGCAATAAGTTTGTATTAATCCAATCCTGGAGAAACATAAGGAAGCAGTTTTAGAACATTAGTACATGTTCTATGGATTTGATAACGGCAGCCTCTTTCGGGAGACGGTTATCATTCCAGGCTTCAAAGGTGACATGGATGACAGAGTGATTGTCAGAGTTTTAGTTTTCCTTCTGACGAAGGACAGTATTATGGACAGGTGGTTCCAGAGGATACTGTGGGTGGCATGGTGCCGGATACTGATTAGGTTCAGTGATCCATACAGTCTAAGAAGTTTGGATATGGAGTTCATTTATGAACAAAGGTCCCATCAGATATCCAGACATATTCTAAGACAGGTACTACTCAATTCGGAAGATGGCTTTCTCCGTGAACTTGAGATTAAGAGAGATACAGAAAGAAACTTCTAGGCGGATCCACTCACCGAGGCTATTTCTCGAACACAATAGTTTTACAAACGGGCTTTGTGAAACTGATTAGTAGAGGAGTTGGATGTTCGGTTTCACACGGGCTGTGAGTAGTCGACATCGCAATATTAGCCTTGAGTGCAAGTGGGAGATTGTTGGAGATAGTGCCCTCATAGTCAATTATTGGATCGCAGGTACGTGATTGCAATGATTGCGGAGGACCTATCCCGGTAGGACAGTCTTACTCGAAATGATAGTATGCTATCTGGCTTGTCTTTATCAGTCGTGTACATGTTCAGGTGACTGATTGCATGTTACACTTTGATAGAGCCCTTAGGATCTTGCTTTACTACCAACTGTATGATGGCGATCATATACGTGAGAGTTGGGTAGTTTATATGCATATCCTTAATTGTGGTCCCTAGTCGTGGGAGTTTCGAGACAGGGCATCGATACTCCGGAGTAGACTAGTGTGTACAGTCGAGACCCCGACGAGGGGCGGTGGCCGGTCTCACAAGCCACTGGTGTCAGTTGGATCACCTAAGATGTATACAGGTGCTCATTGGGTTATGAGTACACCGGACAGGACTCGCCGGGAATCTGCTAGTTAGTATTATATCTATCGTCAGATAGCAGTTCCCTGGTGACATGTGTACAGGTTAGTTCATCGACCTGAGGTCGTCATTTGTCTCGTGTGAGTTCCCACTGTGCTTTGATTTCTACCCTACCACGGCTCAAAGGAGTCGTGCAAACAGGTAGCTTTTGGGTACAGTCCCGAGCCATATGGAGGCACGTGAGCGGATCGGCAGGGGATTCGTCTCTCCCGGTATTGGGGGCGAGATCGTGCTGTGTCTAGGAGAGCCATTACGCAAAGCCCTCGGCCGAGGCAGGAGATTTACTGGTAGGTATTCCAGTAGTATCTCAGGGCGTTCTGGGCTACACTCCGACACGACTTATACTGCTAATGGGGGTCTGACGTTACTAGCCCCCTAGGCGGATATGCGATACTCATTGACGAACGGACCGGACTGTATATACATTGTCACTGTTAGGCTCAGTAGGGTTTTCGGAGGAGTTCGCTCATCGGTCTCCCTTGAGTTCGCTCCTCGGCCACCCTTGAGGTCAGTCCATGGGCAGCCGTTACGCATAGCTAGTGCCGCTGACGGTTTGTGGTTAAACCCACTGCCAGGGTGCTGACGAGTCATTAGAGTCCCCCACAGACAGTTTCCCAAGTTCGGGCGAAACGTTGTAGAGGCCGTATGGTTTTATGGCTGGGTTCGGAAAATGCACGTGCGTTTACGCACGTGTCGATTTTCGGACAGATGATACTGGTCGGCTTTGGTTTAAGCCGGATCCGAGTATTATATTGAGTAGGTATAATATCTTTGTCTCAGTTGCATTTGTATTCGGTCGTAATGCAAATGCGGGTATTTTTATACAGTTTCGGGGTTGTCCTGAAATTCGTTTCAGGATCACTTTTGGAAGTTGCCAGTTTCCAGTTTTCTATCAGCCGTCTTATAACATTTGGTTAAAGACGGATTTATCTTTTCTTGAGATGAGTGTGGATTCTTCTAGAAGTTTCTAGATGAGGTGACTAGGCTTAATTGGTGTTGGATTTTCATTGGTTTCTTTAAAGGTTCAATTAATGCATAATGACTCATGCTTTGTAATTAAGGCTTTTTGTTTTCCTTAAGATATTTTGTTCATAATATCTTATGCTTGTGGTCACCTCCCTCCTCCTACGGTCACCTCCCTCCATCATATAAAGAGGCCGGCCCCTCTCCCTCTCTCGAGAGACTCTCACTTGAGTTTTCATTTCGATTAGAAAAGATATGATAGTATTTGGGGTGCATGGAATTTTACAGTTCATTCCATCACCCGATTTCCACGGCAACTTCATTAACCGATCGTCCACGGATTTGGACGAAGTGAGACAAAGTCATCTACTCATTCTCTACATCTATCTTGGTCGTCTCTTTTAGCAAACTTGACGATCGAGTTGCCTCGAGTCAGAGGCGGGAGCCCGTTTAAAGAACCGATCATGTGGTGCCACTTCGACGAGGACATCGGAGATCGACGAGATCGGAGCAGCCGCAACGGAGCGTGGGATGATGGTTGAAGAACGAAGGACTCGGATCGTTCGGTATAACCATTCTACACTCTTTACAGTTTGTTAGTTTAGCAATAATGGCAGATCCGGGTTAAAGCATACGATAGCGCCAAGTTAAAAGTTTTTGTTCCGCATTTGGCGTCTGTAGACAGCCGGGGCGCTAGCGTAGACTTACAGTTATGAAGCAGACTGGATAATATGTAAACCCCTAATAATTCTTACTGAATATTGTTCTGTTATGATGTTGAATCCTAAGGCGATTCGCGGCCCTGAACTGCAGTCCGGGGCAGCGTTCGTTTTGGATACCTGGATTTGGAACACCTGTGTACCCCTTATTTAAACTAAAAATGTGCAGAGCCCCATATGGTCGCGTATATAATTTAGTTATCTAACACCTGAATCTGATCCCGTGATGTTTCACCGTCATTTTATATTTAATTAGCATTTTAACGTACCTAGGTGTTCTGCAGTTTCTGCAGTGACTCCTCTTGCATAGCTACACTAGACAGGACATAACTTTTAATAAAGAACTTCTATTGACAATCCGTTTGATGTGTTGGAAACATAACATAAAAATCTACAATTAGTTAAACTGTAGCGTTGCTTAATTATGCTCCCAACTGAGAGTAAAACGGGTTACAAAACGAACTTCCAGTTCAGAAATTGGATTTCCAGCAGTGAACACTTAAAATGAAATGGCCATAACTAGCGAACCTGAAACCCGATTGATGTGAAACAAATTTTGATGGACAGATAATTAAACATACTGCTTACCCCTTTTATATTATTTTGCTTAACTCTGCGCGTATGATGTATGGTAAATTTTGCAAATGGTATGACACTGGCTGCTACGTTATATTCGCATTATAATTAATTGCATTCTCATCTTATCATGTAGCGGTTATATTCTTATTGAATAGTGGTCATGAAGTATTGATAACCTAGTGATCATGTACATTACCCAGTGATAGATATTAGTGATTTGATTGTGGAAAGTACGTTAGTGTTAAAGCGTGAATGAATAAGTGAAGTGACACGTACTTGTACACAATTAGCGGACCCAGTTAATTTATTGAATTGTCGACGCCTATGGGGCATATGTAAGTGTAACTATAACTGGTATGATACGGTTATTGAAGAATTTATATTAGTGTCATAGGTAAGGCGTCAAACACAGTCCATTTATCTTGGGTATCAGTCGAGACATGCTTGATGGAGATCCTATCTCCAGTTCTCGCGTAGACTTGTCATGGACCGACTAGTATTTGAATTTATGGTCGGTATTTGATGCAGACCGTGGATGTGGGGTAGGAGTGTGAGTTCAACGGAATCTCGGGAGTCCCATTGCCGGCATATATAACGATTCTGGGAGTCATATGGGTGATATTACTGATTATTAGCGAGCATTTCGGACCCGTGTTCCCTAGCCCCTGGGGCTCTACCCTTGGGTTGGGGATACTCCTGCGTGGTTGACTCTCACACTTGAACTGACGATAGGTATAGCGATCTGGGCAGTGAGACTTAGAGACTGATAGGGTTAGTGACATTGAGATGCATTGACACTGATTCGATATACCTGCTTTATTGTTTACCTGTACCGATTATTTCATGCGCGTCATCATTCTATATTTACTGCTTCATGTTCATCATCATTGCATGTGTTTACTTTTTCATTTATATATATTGCTATTGTGTTGCTTTGACGACCTGAGTATGCATGCTCAGAGTGAGAAGTGGACTTAGCTCGGATCAACACCTGTCGTATCTTGAGGATATTGCGGACATCTAGATCAACGACGTCAGCGCCATCTTTCCTTGATCTTTATCCGTTAATTTTTGTATCTGTTTTGATTTAGTGACTGCATTTCTCATTACATGTGCATTGATTACTGATTACCACGTAAAGCTAGAAGCCGAAGGGTGACTACGGCATAATGTTTCCATGACCATAGGAGCATGACTGACCTTGTCAACCCCTCGTATTCCGTATTTTGGGAAGCGGGGCGTGACAGCTACATTTGATAAATATAACAGTTATCTGCTAAGTACAACAGTTAATATAGCAATTTATCTGCTAAATGTTGCAGTTTATCTGTAAAATGTAGCAGTTATCTGTCAAAAGTTGACAGGGGTAATATGAGTATTTTAAAAAGTAAAAAGTTGTGGTTGTACTATAGGAACTTAAATCGGTAACTTTCAGGATCTAGGAAGGTTTTCACCGATTTTTTTGGCCGATAAGTTCTTCCTATTGCTTTCCAAGACAAGGGAGCAAGACCTATTTTTCCCAAAAAGAATATAATCGGTCTCTCCTTTTTGAATTGTTTGATGCTTTAAACCAACTTCACTATTGATACATACTCAACCACTTGAGTGAAAACAGAAACTAATCCAATTATTGTAGGCCTCTGATGGCAAATGTTACTATGTCTAGCTCTCTCCAAAAGATTGTGGTCCAGTTAGCTACTGTGATCAAAATAAGTTTGATCGTTATCAAAAAGAAATAATGAGGGTAATTAATTTGTTGGCTTTTTAGCATTTACAAACAGCTCATGATGCTGTACAATCAATCTGAACTTATCAGTGTTCGGATGTCGAGACATTAATCGCTTCCATCGGCTATCTGATTGCACCAAGTCTACGTAACTATTTTTCGACTATAATTTTTTGGAAATATAGGTAAAATAAAAAACATTGAACAAATTTTCACATATCATATCCAAGGTGGTCCAAATAAGTTGTATAGATCTAAGAAATGAAAGGCATGGCTTCACATTTCCCTACAGTTCTTTAAGTGAACTGCTACAGCCCTAGTTGTTTGGCTTTGAGTTCCTTTTAGAGTGGGCATTTTGGGCTCATAATGAGAGTTAGGCTTTTGTTTGCTAGCTTTCACTGGTGCCCTGCTGTTTCTTGAGGACCATAACCAATTGACATCCCAAGCTTTCCAATGATATGAAAGCAGAGGGGGGAGAGGGGGGGAGGGGGGGAGGGATTAATGCAAAAACAAGTTGAGGGCCCTGCAATTGCTCAGCTAGTCCCTTTCTATCTTTTTCTGGAAACTCAATGATGATCTTAAGCTTTGGATGCAATCATACAAAGCTCTATAGCCCTTATTGATAATTATAAGTTATTTTTCTTATTGTTTGTAAACAGAGCTTATTGCTTCAAGTTTTGGTGTCTTGTATAGAAGATGATGAATTCACTGTCCGAATCGAGAAACCGGTTTTTCTCTTGTCTTCCCGGGCTATTGCAAAACCGTATTTGTTAAAGGATATAAATATTTCGATCAGTCGTCTTCACTTTAGAATTTAATACGAGGAAGGCAATGAGCAATGGATGAATGAGGGCATGATACAATTTTGGAGGTTAAGCTAAAATTATACTATATATATATATATATGCATCTCTTTATTATATGTTCAGGGAATCCAGTTAGGTCTCTTTCTAAATTCCTTTTTTTACTCTCTTTTTTTCTTTCTGATTCCATGCAATGAAACATGAGGGGACTTTCATGTAATCCTGTGGTAGAATATTGGAGACCCTCATCATAAATCTCACTCACACTAGTGATCTTGCTTTTTAATTGTTGCTTTGAATATTGATTTGATTTGATCCGATCATTGATACCAATAGATTAGATTTAAAGACTTGTATATGACTAAAGTTAAATAGATTAGATTCACTTGTATATGACTAAAGTTAAATAGATTAGATTCAAAGACTTGTATATGACTAAAGTTAAATGGGACGTGCCCAGATGTTAAAGTATATTTCATTTGAATTACAATCGATTCATCTCTGAGATTTACTTTTCATATGTTTTATTACGCTATCCATAAGAAAATGAAAAAAAATACCGATCTACTCGTATATATTCTTGCTCAAGTATTGATATTAATAATCTATATATCAAATAAAACAAAATAGCTAGCAAACAGAAAAGAAGAGAGAAAAGGACAAGGGATTGGGTATTAAGAGGAATCCCAGTCCATTTCAATGATTCTATCACAAAGAGATAGGCTCATTAAAATTGCCGACAAAATATCCAAGAAATAATGCTTTCATCAATCTTGTCTTTTCATGTTTTGCCTTCATCTAAGATATTTCTAGAGCATGCATTGAAGCAATTTCATAAAGCTAATCATGCCTCGGATTTTTTGCTCCGCAATTAAAAATAGCATGTTTGGTGGAAATCGAACCTGAGTTGGTTTCGTATCATCTTAAATGTCTTTCCACTGTACCAAAATTTTAAAATTGTAATGATAATTAGGAAAATATATTTTATATTCTAAGATACGCGAGAGTCCCGTTACCCTCATGTTAGCAAACCTATAATAAAGTCATCAGCCTGCTTGTCTAATCAAATAAGCAATAATACAACCATGAGAGTCCCCAACATTGAGTTTGATAGAAAACTCTTACCATCAAACATAAGGTAGAATGCCTTTCCAAAATTTTGCGCCAAATAGGCTATAACTAACAATTTCTGTCATGTTAGATGTTTATAGTAAATTATAGCAATTAATCATATACCGGTTTTGTTATTACGGCAGAAAAAAGACGCTCGTATGCAAAAGACATCGACATCAAGCTACATCATTCTATGGGGAAAAAAAACTTATTCACCTGTTTTCATCATATGATTTTTTACATGGTTCATGAGAAACAATCAATAAATATTTATTTTAGAATAAAAGTACAAAACATATTTTTGATTTTTCCTTGAATGCACGAAAGAAAACAAAAACAATTGATGAGAAGGCTTTTAGATGACTGCTGAGATTAGGGATAAGGCCAAATTAGGGTTTAGATGGCTTGTAGTGCAGATACCTCAAGTCCCTTTCTAGAAAAAGGCGTGACAGGAATCCTTCATTATAAATAAATATATAAAAATCACAATATATATATATATATAGAGAGAGAGAGAGAGTAATGGAGGAAAGATGCCATAGGAGGGAATTCCCTCCTATGGCGTCGAAAATATACCCCCTCCCTGGTTTTTTCCGACGATCGGCACCCACCATCTTCATCGTCATCATCTAAGATGTGGGTACACCAAATTTCATGTGATTCTACAACTTTTGCACCGTTGATTTAGCAATGTAAAAAGTTCTATTGTCGGTAAACCGTTAATTTTGAACCCACTAAATCAACGGTGAAAAAGTTGTAGAATCACATGAAATTTGGTGTACCCACATCTTAGATGATGACGATGAAGATGGTGGGTGCCGATCGTCGGAAAAAACTAGGGAGGGGTGTCTTTTCGACGCCATAGGAGGAAATCCCCTCCTATGGCCTCTTTCCTCCATTAATCTCATATATATATATATATATATATATATATATATATATATTTTTTTTTTTTTTTTTTTTTCAATAAAAAAAGTACTATTATCATAATTTGATGGACATCCCCTTGGTTGTGCCCACTTGTGTGTCTGCTTGTGACATGGGCCTAAGAAATTGGGCCCACTGTGGGCCCCACAATAATTGGCCACATCAATATTCACATCACCTATTGGCTCATTGAAAATAGTTATTATTGGATAATTAGACAGTCCAATCTAATTAAATCTTAGTAGACCCCTTGAAAAATCAGATCATGCATGCATCATACAAATGTTTCCAAATAGTTTGATTTTTTTGTTAGTTCTTGTAATTTGATCGAGTTAAATATTCTTAAGTATATATTTTAGTAGGATTTTTTTTCATATCCTAATAACCTACCTAATGCCTGAGATAACGATGCCGAATGATGCAGGTATTGATTTTAAATATAATACTTTTCTTTAAGCCTGTCAGATCGGATTAGTCAGGTTAAATTAATTAATTAATTAATTGGATCGGACGCTTTTAAATGTATGTGGACAGTAGAACGATTGTGTTTCCTTTTAACTTCTCTACCGTCTGTTTATCGTCTGGTATGACGTCATGCAAGGATCGATGTCTATCACGATTTGACAATGATGACCGCCGCGGGACAAAGAGGAAAGGAAAGAGTTTGTATTTTAGTCTAAATAGCTAGGCATTAGGGTGCACTTAGTGGTCCATCATTTTGAATTTAGATCTATTTTCCGGCATATCACATAATATTGTAAGCTTTTGGATTGTACAAAAATAGTTCAATAATTTGCTTTCATCATGTGCAACCAACATGCTTTGTACCTTAATGAAGATGCACGAAAATAATTCAAAAGGAGGAAAGTCCAACCATTTTGACATATTCAATATGAAAAATGAAGCTGCAACGGTAAATGTTACGGTTTATGTTTCGTTTCCCGCCGTTTGGACTGTTGCAAAATTGCGATAAATGTTACAGAATTATTGAGATTTGTCATCCATCAAATCTTTTAGAAGAGAAAGTTACGGATTTAGATTTAGAATAGATTTAAATTTAAATTGTTAGTTGAATAAGATAAATTAGAAATCATATTTAAATTTAGTAATGATTTGAGGAAACCTTATTTCATTTAAATGGTATTCTAGTAGTAATAGGTTTAGGTATTCTAAGCCTATAAATATAGATTGATTAGGGTAATTTATAGAAGAAGAAGAGTTGAAGAGAATGTTTTTGTAGGAAGAGGGATTTTGTAATTCGTATTGAAGTTGAATAAAGAGGAGAAGCTGGAAGATTTTCGTGCGTTTGATTGTGTCTTTTATTTTATTTTTTCTTCTCAAAAATCATATATTTGTTTTCTGCATTGTTTAAGACCTAAAAATCGTAACAATTGGTATCAGGGTTTGGTTGAGAGAAGAAAGACGAAGATGGAGACAACTCGAATCGCAGCAAAGATGGTGTGTTTGAATAGCACAAATTGATAGATATGAAAGTCAGGAATGGAGGACATATTGTGTCTCAAACATTTAGATACGTCTCTTTATGGAATTAGCGCCAAACCAGAGAAGACGTCTGATGAAAATCGGACAAGGATGGATTGAAAGAGTGGAGTCTTATTCGCGGATGGATAGAACATTCGATATTCTGCCATGTATCGTCAAAGAGCACTGCAGAAATTTTATGGAAGAAGTTGACAGATCTCTATGAGAGAAAGACGGTTATGAACAAGGTTTTTCTATTAAGAGAATTATTGAATTTGAAGTTCCAAAAAGATTCCTCAATAGCGGAGCACTTGAATAAAGTTCAGAATACTGTGAATCAATTTGCTGCCATGAAGATACAGATTGAAAACGAGATACAAGCATTTATAATATTGAGTTACCTTCCAAGCAGTTGGAAAGCTCTGGTATTTTTTTGTGTGCAATTTGTTTCTTGGCGGAGTTATTTTTATGAGTGCGGTAACAAATTGTCTCCTAAATGAAGTATTAAGAAGAAAATTATCAAGCAGATCATCTGATTCATCTGCACTTATTGCAAGAGAGGGTCCGAAGTGGAGGAAGGAACAAACTAATGATAGAAGAAATCAGAGATCATGGCCTGTAAGAGATATATCAAATATAAGGTGTCATTACTGCAATGAGATGGGTCACTGTATGTCCGATTTCCCCAAGATGAAGGAAGATTTAGATGATCTGAAGCGACGTAGATAGGAAAAGCAAGCGAACGCGGTCTACGATGCCGAACCAAAGTGCGATTTGCTTATGACCAGTGATGAAAAAATCAAAAAGGAAAATATGTAGTACATGAATTCGAGAGTATCTTTCCACGTATGTTCAAATAAGGAATGGTTCGATAAGATCGAGAAGAGAAAAAAGAAGATAATGTTAGCGGATAATTCTGAAGTAGAAACAGAGTGCGTAGGCATTGTAAAGATGAAAATGTTCGATGGAAAGCGAAGAGTTCTTGAAGATGTTAAGTTTGTCCTAAAATTGAAGAGAAATCTAATTTCACTTAGAAGATTGGATACGAAAGGTTACACAATTGTTGCTCAAGGTGGAGTGATGAAGACATGCCAGAAGAATTGTGTCGTGATGAAAGGAGTCTGACGCGACTTGGATCGCGATATCGAGCATCATCAGAGTCAAAACCTCTTACGATATATATCAAGTTATGGGAAAACATGTGTATGGAAGAACAACCTTAGAGTAAGGTGGAGGAAACTTAAGTCGAGATGGAGCATTGTGCAGAACTCGGAAGATGTCGTGGGTAGAATTTGTGAAGAGAAGATAGAAGATAATGCGTTGAATGCATGCCAAGATGAAGATTGTTGAGATTTGTCATGGTTTCAAATCTTCTACGAGAGAAAGTTACTGATTTACATTTAGATGAGATCTAAATTGAAATTGTTAGTTGAGTAAGATAAATTAGAAATCATATTTAAATTTAGTAATGATTTGAGAAAATCTTATTTAATTTAAATGGTATTCTAGTAGGCATAGGTTTAGATATTCTATGCATATAAATATAGATTGATTATGTTATTTTATAGAAGAAGAAGAAGAGGTGAAGAGACGGTTTTTGTAGGAAAATAGATTTTGTAATTCATATTGAAGTTGAATAAAGAAGAGAAGCGAAAGATTTTCTTGTGTTTGATTGTGTCTTTTATTTTATTTTTTATTCTTAAAAATCCCGTGTTTGTTTTCTGCATGGTTTGGTATCAAAAAATTCTAACAGAAATGAAGCAAGCGATTGCAAAATTTAAGTTTTGTACCTATGTTCTTGTTGACCTCTAACAGTCCCAACCAACAAAGCCTGACAATGAGAAATAACTGCTTACAACTGCAAGAAATGGACAAAAAAATTAAAAAAATCACATTCTCCCCGTTTGTCAAAACCATAAAAATAAGCCTTTTAATTACCGCCCGTCTCAAATTACACATTCATGCATCCCAAAACATTACCTTTTAATAAAAGTTACCAACTCCTCATCAAATTTCCATATTATTACAGGATTTAAACTAGTTCGGTTCGGTTGGGTTCAGCCAAAGAACCCGGTTTTACTCCAAACCGCGTCGCGAACACGACTCATATCCCGTCCTTTTAGGGTCCGACCAACTCCTTCGAATACCGAAGTAGTAACGGTCTTACCGTGCTCTCGTGCTAAATATTCGTGCGGAGGGACCCGCTCCGACTCGTCCCGGCCGTCCAGCTCCAGGGAACCAGAGCCATTCATAGAGTCGACCGAATCGACCCGAACCATTTTCGACCAGACCGGTATGTTCATGGGCGCCGACGCAGCCATCGCCACGTGCTGTTTGCTCGGGCTTTCAACGTTCCGGTAATGGTGGATCATGGCGGAGCCTGGAGAGCACTTGTCCTCGAAAGCCAACGAGAGGCCGCCGACGTGGCGGTGGGTGTCGGTGCGGGCCCAATGCGCCCTGGCCCGGTTTGATTGGTTCGGGTTGGTATGGTCCGGTTCGGTCCAATCCGACGACGAGGTGAGCCACACATCGGCCTCGGCGAGGTTCGTGTGGTCTGTGCCCAGCACGTGCCCGTAGGCGGTGGTCCCGAGAAGGCGGTCGGAGAACCCGGGCTTCCTCGTCTTGGGCATCTCCTCTGGGGAATGCTGACGTGGCGGCCGGAGAAGGGGCTGGGAGTAAAATATTTTTTATGGATTGAGGGGTCTAGAGAGAATTTTCCAAGGACCTGGGGATTGAGAAGCAAAGATGACAATAATAATAGCACGAGCGAAGGGGAGCTCGGCGTCTCAATTTATAGAGTGAAGCTGAGCTTCATTTGGGTTGGATTTTTAATTTTGAAATCTTAAAGTTTGAATTTGGTATAATTTACTGCTGATGTAACCGCAATTTGGACTCTCACACAGGGAGGTCCACGTCGGATTAGGAGGTGGGCTCCCGCTGGTGAAATCTAGGGCGGTAGGGCCCATCCCGGCTCGCGTCACGTGCCGACACGAGGAAGCGGGCCCAGCATGTTTCGACCCTTGCTGCGCCACGTGGCATCAAACGGAGTGGGTGAAAGCCTTGTGACATTATTTCTTGGTTGATTTTATTTTTAGGGTTATAAAGAGAATGACGAGGCAATGATGTTTGTGACGAATATTATCACAGTGATTGCAATGGCCATATGATAATAATATCATTTTGGAGAAACTTTACGAGGCAAATTAGTCAAATGGCTTCTTAGATAAGTTATGAGTCAGCTTTATTGATTAGATAAGCATATGCCTTTTACATCCAGGTATCAATTGACGGTTTCAATTTAGACCGGCTGCAGCCCATTGCTTAGAATACTTAATAAAAGATTGAATTAAACGTTGAAAATCTTCTGTCAAGAAACAGCTCGGCTACTCAAAGTTTAGTCAGCATTGTTTCAGATGTCTACATAATCTATATGAACGATTCAAATTCGGGCTTTGAGATGTGACCAAGATCCAGAGGGGCAAGCGGTTCATGAGTTAATTTATCTTTTTCTCATTTGAGGGGGTCATAAGGTCATGGTTATAATGCTAGGTCCCCAGCACATTAATTAATATAATTTACAAAATGGGTAAGTAGTGAAAGATTGATTAAAGTCGGTAAAGTGATGATCAAATTAAACTAGGGTACGTGGAGTTAATTAATTGGACAGAAAAATGAAGAAGGCAGGAGCCAGTAGTGGGCACATTGGACGGTTGAGTTGAGGCGGGGTGGGGGAGGGGCTGTGGGTCCCACAGAGGCCCATGGGACCTCAACGAACAAAAACAAAAGCCCATGGCACCCCATCTCACTCCAATCCCTTTCATCTCATCAAATCCCCTTGTTCTCTTTTGTGAGATCTTGATCAGCAAACTATTCCTACGGTGAAATGTTCCTTTTGAACAACCCAATCTAAGCTACACCCTCAAGCGAACCGCACAGCAGTGTTCCACAGACGGATGACATCCAAACATAAAGTCGATTTTTAGTCAAGTTTTTTTTCCAATTTTTCCGGCACATTAGCTTGTGTATGGATGAATATAAAAGAATTTCTCAATAGCCGATGGAGGATCTCTATATCGCCATTTCATTGAAAAGAATGCAAATCCCTTTTGAACGACCAAAGTCTCGGGCGCTGTGGACAGGCTCAGGCTTCTCAAATCCTCGACTTTTCAGTTACGAGATCTAGAAAGATCACAAAAACCCTAATCCAATCCTGCAAAGCAACTTAACACATATCTTTTTTGGCGAAAGGCAACCCATGAAGAGTCTCTCTCTCTCTCTCTCTCTCTCTCTCTCTATAGATCACTACAGGAATAAACATCCTCTGCCCGTCAAATTAGGTCTATTTCGACGAGAGCGCCTAAATTGCGACGGAAGAACGCTGTCGCGTTTAAGATCTAATTCGACGTGTAATACACGTCAAATTAGACTTCTTTAATTCGACACGAGGTACCCGTCGAATTAGAGTCTAATTCGACGCGAGTCTCGCGTCGAATCAGACCTTATTTTATATGAATAGAATATTATTAAATTATATAATGATAATTTTTAAAATCTAATTCGATGGGTGTATCCCGTCGAATTAGACTTTATTTCGACATGAAATACTCGTCGAATTAAGTGTAAACAGCAGAAAAAAATAAATCTGAAAACAGAAAATCTGGAATTTCAATTCCACTTTTCAATCCAATCCAACATTTCAATATTAATTCAATTCTATTTTAAATTCCAATCCAAATAATAGCACATTCTAATATCAATTCCAATCCAAATTCAAATATGTTCCAATATCAATTCCATTACAATCCAATCTAATCCTAAAATCATATGACAATCGAATCAAACAACTAATACAAACACATAGATTCATATTTATCGACATATATGTACATGAAAGTTAGAAATGAAATCATAATTAATAACTCAAATATATATATGTACATGAAAGTTAGAAATTTAGACGATACTAAACCACGAGGAGGTCGATCGCGGAAAGGAAGAAGGTCGATCACGGGAAGAAAAAAAGTTGATCACGAGAGATGCGCATCATCTTCATCTTCGTATGGGGGTAAAGCCCCCGCGATTAAAATTTTAAAATATATAATTTAGTACATATGATATTTATATATTATTAAGTTAGGATTATTGTACTTACCAGAGGTACTGGTTCTTCTCGTTGTGCATACATACAGATAAGACGAAGCCTCTGGCTTGTGCCAAAACCACTAAATGGATCGCCAACGGAAGCGGGGGCCGATCGGTATGAAGAACTGCTGATATCCGACATCTGCTTAGTCTGAGATCCATCATACATCGGGGTTCCGGTCTTACGCGACGTCTCCGATTCCACGTCGTCTACATGACGATACTTAGGAGGTGGATGCGCGGTAGACCTATAAGAAGCGTTATACTGGGTGGGAGAGATCTTGACGGACACACATTGGACTCTCCCTTGAGTATCCGGTCGATACGACGTGAAAACCCTATCTGCAGCGAACAGTCTCTGCCCGTCATCAACCGGATGTCTCTACTCCATCTCTATCTCCTTAATCAACCAGTCTCTCTCAGCCTCCATCAGCTCCTGTTTCGAGAAGAAACATATTATTGTCGTTGTAACAGCTACACAATGATTATTCTGAAATAATTAACAAACACGACATCGGTGAAGTCTTACGTATTGCTCCCGAGCCGCAACCGATACAAGCATGCTATCGTCCCGTACAAATCTGGCCTTGAAGACTTCGATCCGATCAATAGGGTGTCCATCATGATCTTCTTGCTGCATATTACATTTAGAAAGTTAACATATAAATTTCTAAGATATATTTTGAACGTATTAATATAAAATATTGATTGTTGAAACTTACGTATTCGACACAAAACTGTTGGGAACTCTTATTCCCACCATGTAGATATCATGCAACTCAGCGTGAGATACTTTACCTCGCGCACTCTTTTTCTGCAATTACATCAAATATTGTTTATTGAGTTTCTAAAAAAAAATAAAATGGTATCGTCAAAAGACATATACTAAACTCGTCGTTCATGTAATGCTCGACCATGGCACGCCGGTATTCGTCGGCCCAATCTGGATCCGGCTTTATCGCATACATCTCTTCCGGTGTATTGGTGGATTCAAGTTTTGCGAAGACATTGTTCTTATTGTAGGGTGTTTTTCGTCACCCCATTGATATGGGAATATGCGCGCGCTTGTCAGGCGTACTACAGATTCTCCCTGCCTAGGGTAGGCTGGGGTTTATTGATTGTGGGGATCCGAATTTCCGGCAACCGCGGACTAAGCTGCCGTTAATTACCCCTCGCATTTGGAGCGAGAGAACCTCCGATTGACGGGTTAAACTGACTTTGATAAGCAATCTATTCGTACGGTGAAATGTTCCTTTTGAACAACCCAATCTAAGCTACACCCTCAAGTGAACCGCACAGCAGTGTTCCACAGACAATCCAGTTCAGATGACATCCAAACATAAAGTCGATTTTTAGTCAAGTTTTTTATTTCAATTTTTCCAGCACATCAGCTTGTGTATGGATGAATATAAAAGAATTTCTCAATAGCCGATGGAGGATCTTTATATCGCCATTTCATTGAAAAGAATGCAAATCCCTTTTGAACGACCAAAGTCTCGGGCGCTGTGGACAGGCTCAGGCTTCTCAAATCCTCGACTTTTCAGTTACGAGATCCAGAAAGATCACAAAAACCCTAATCCAATCCTGCAAAGCAACTTAACACATATCTTTTTTGGCTAAAGGCAACCCATGAAGAGTCTCTCTCTCTATCTATAGATCACTACAGGAATAAACATCCTCTGCCCGTTAAATTAGGTCTATTTCGACGAGAGCGCCTAAATTGCGACCGAAGAACGCTGTCGCGTTTAATTTCGTCATTATAGACCTAATTCGATGGGTAATACACGTTAAATTAGACTTCTTTAATTTGACACGAGGTACCCGTCGAATTAGAGTCTAATTCGACGTGAGTCTCGCGTCGAATCAGACCTTATTTTATATGAATAGAATATTATTAAATTATATAATGATAATTTTTAAAATCTAATTCGATGGGTGTATCCCGTCGAATTAGACTTTATTTCGACATGAAATACTCGTCGAATTAAGTGTAAACAGCAGAAAAAAATAAATCTGAAAACAGAAAATCTGGAATTTCAATTCCACATTTCAATCCAATCCAACATTTCAATATTAATTCAATTCTATTTTAAATTCCAATCCAAATAATAGCACATTCTAATATCAATTCCAATCCAAATTCAAATATATTCCAATATCAATTCCAATACAATCCAATCTAATCCTAAAATCATATGACAATCGAATCAAACAACTAATACAAACACATAGATTCATATTTATCGACATATATGTACATGAAAGTTAGAAATGAAATCATAATTAATAACTCAAATATATATATGTACATGAAAGTTAGAAATTTAGATGATACTAAACCACGAGGAGGTCGATCGCGGAAAGGAAGAAGGTCGATCACGGGAAGAAAAAAAGTTGATCACGAGAGATGCGCATCATCTTCATCTTCGTATGGGGGTAAAGCCCCCGCGATTAAAATTTTAAAATATATAATTTAGTACATATGATATTTATATATTATTAAGTTAGGATTATTGTACTTACCAGAGGTATTGGTTCTTCTCGTTGTGCATACATACAGATAAGACGAACCCTCTGGCTTGTGCCAAAACCACTAAATGGATCGCCAACGGAAGCGGGGGCCGATCGGTGTGAAGAATTGCTGATATCCGACATCTTCTTAGTCTGAGATCCATCATACATCGGGGTTCCGGTCTTACGTGACGTATCTGATTCCACGACGATACTTAGGAGGTGGATGCGCGGTAGACCTATAAGGAGCATTATACTGGATGGGAGAGATCTTGACGGACACACATTGGACTCTCCCTTGAGTATCCGGTCGATGCGACGTGAAAGCCCTATCTGCAGCGAACAGTCTCTGCCCGTCATCAACCGGATGTCTCTACTCCATCTCTATCTCCTTAATCAACCAGTCTCTCTCAGTCTCCATCAGCTCCTGTTTCGAGAAGAAACATATTATTGTCGTTGTAATAGCCACACAATAATTATTCTGAAATAATTAACAAACACGACATCGGTGAAGTCTTACGTATTGCTCCCGAGCTGCAACCGATACAAGCATGCTATCGTCCCGTACAAATCTGGCCTTGAAGACTTCGATCCGATCAATGGGGTGTCCATCATGATCTTCTTGCTGCATATTACATTTAGAAAGTTAACATATAAATTTCTAAGATATATTTTGAACGTATTAATATAAAATATTGATTGTTGAAACTTACGTATTCGACACAAAACTGTTGGGAACTCTTATTCCCACCATGTAGATATCATGCAACTCAGTGCGAGATACTTTACCTCGCACACTCTTTTTCTGCAATTATATCAAATATTGTTTATTGAGTTTCTAAAAAAAATAAAATGGTATCGTCAAAAGACATATACTAAACTCGTCGTTCATGTAATGCTCGACCATGGCACGCCGGTATTCGTCGGCTCAATCTGGATCCGGCTTTATCGCATACATCTCTTCCGGTGTATTGGTGGATTCAAGTTTTGCGAAGACCTTGTTCTTATTGTAGGGTGTTTTTCATCACCCCATTGAGATGGGAATACGCGCGCGCTTGTCATACGTACTACAGATTCCCCCTGCCTAGGGTAGGCTGGGGTTTATTGATTGTGGGGATCCGAATTTCCGGCAGCCGCGGACTAAGCTGCCGTTAATTACCCCTCGCATTTGGAGCGAGAGAACCTCCGATTGACGAGTTAAACTGGTCATGCGAACTCAATGTGCAGTGTTGTGTTTTGGAGGGGTTTTGGATATATCGGGGGCCCCGCAGAGTTTTTACGGAGGGACCTCTACCCGGATAGCGGGCTGGGGGTCAAGGGGGCTAGCAGCACCTTTGCGGGGTGCGGGACAGCGCCCCGTTAGAAATTTTTTCTATCGGGGGAGGTATTTTTAGTATGGAGTATGTGTGTGTGTGTGTATAAAGGGAAAGAACATCCAAAGGATGCGTGGGAAAAAGCGCCAGCGCTTTGGGTGCTAGCGCCCCACGTGCCAGGCACGTAGGCGCTCGGGCACTAGTGCTTTGGGCACTAGCGCTTTGAGTGCTAGCGCCCCATGTACCAGGCACGTGGGCGCTCGGGCGCTAGAGCTCGGGACGCTTTGAGCGCTTGCGCCCCACATGCCAGGCACGTGAGTGCTCGGGCGCTAGCGCTCTGAGCGCAAGGGCGCTAGCGCCTCACGTGCCAGGCACGTGGGCGCTCGGGAGGCAGAAAAAGGACTTGGTCCCTGCAATGGGAGTTGTACTCCCAGAAAGGAGCACTTATTATTTTGTATATATGTATATATATATATGAGGAGTTAAACTCATAGGATATTTTGAAGATGATGAAGGGGGTTCTCCCCTTGAGTCCTGGATTTTCCCCAAAGTGGGGTTTCTAGAGATGGGTCTCTTTCTTCTTCATGTCGTTTGGCCGGATCTTGGAAAAAGGGGGGAGACTTAAAAATCTCCCTATTTTGAGATGTAATGGCAGATCCAAGTTCCCCTTTGTGGGTTTTGTGGTGAAAAACTATTTAGTTTTGAAAAAGAAAGAGTAAAACTCTTGATTTAATTCAAAAGGAAGAAGAAGGTTTTAGAACCTTGAGGAAGGAGAAAGAGGCACGGTCTCTAGTTTTTTTCTGGGAGAATAAAAAGTATGCTTTATTCATCATCATGTTGCCTTATATATGGATACATATTTGCATATAGCCCCTTGGGCTTTACAAAAAATGGCATTTTGCCCATCCCATGGCTCATGTGCCATTTCCTTTGCACATAAGCCATGGGCTTACCAAAAATTGGCTTTATGCCCATTCATGCATACAAAATTACATAAAAATTATTTATTACATGATTTCTTGTTTGCATAGGGGGGGCCGCTTCATGTTCGGGCTCGACTCGGGCATGGGCCCACTTGATCTGGGCTTGAGCCCACTTGGCTTGGGGTTGACCTTGACTTTGACTTGGTCAACCGGAGTGCAATTTTCGACCCCAACAAAGTGCCCCCCATCAATGAATGCACACCGCATGCATGAGTTGTGTGCACGAAATTGATGGATCTTGAAGTTGGACTTCGAGGTGGAACATCATTCCAGGGGCGGAGCATCATCCCGGGGAGCATGATTCCCGGGGATCGGAGCATCATTCCGATTTGCGGAGCATAATTCCAGGGTCGGAGTAACCTTCCAAAGAGTCGGAGCATAGTTCCGAGGGTTGGAGCATAATTCCAGGATTGGAGCATCATTCCTGAAGAGCGAAGCATGATTCCAGGGATCGGAGCATCATTCCGAAGAGCGGAGCATGATTCCAGGGATCGGAGCATAATTCCGAAGAGTAGAGGGATGATTCCAAAGGGGTCGGAGCGTAATTCCGATGGGCGGTAGACATTCTGACCGAAGCATAATTTCAATGCAGAGTTTGATTCCCAGGCGAAGCATAATTCCGACAGGGAAGGCAGATACTCCGAGGCGAAGCATGATTTCGACACGGGGTACATTCTGAGACGAAGCATGATTCCGGCGCAGAAATTGTTGGCTGACTTGATTCCAAGACGAAGCATGATTCCGACAGGGAAGGCAGATACACTGAGGCGAACCTTGATTTCGACGTGGGGTACACTCTGAGACGAAACATGATTCCGACGCAGAGATTGATGGTTGACTTGATTCCGAGGCGGAGCTTAATTCCGACGAGGAGGTCGCTGGTTGATTCCGAGCCGAAGCATAATTTCGACAGGGAAGGCAGATACACCGAGGCGAATCTTGATTTCGACACGGGATGCACATTCTGAGACGAAGCATGATTCCGACGCAGAGCTTGCCGGTTGACTTGATTCCGAGGCGGAGCTTAATTACTACGAGGAGGCCGCTGGTTGATTCCGAGCCGAAGCATAATTTCGACAGGGGAGGTAGATATCCCGAGGCGAAGCATGATTTCGACACGAGGTAAATTCTGGGATGAAGCATGATTCCGCCGCAGAGGTTGTTGGTTTGATTTGATTTGGGTTGACATAAGCATCGCTATACTGGAATATGGTACCAGGAACGAATCATCATTTGCCATGAGAGGATTTGGTAATTGGTTTTGGTTTGGCATCTGCATTGCTGCACTGGAATAATACCAGGAGCAACTCATCATTTTCCCCGGGAGGATTTAGGAATTGGTGGTTTAGAAGACAGGTTTAGATCCCCATCACCTAAGGCTTTTCAATTTTATGGGCCGTAAGGGTCCCCTAAAAGCATTTTCTCCCTACGAGTCGAAAGGATCTCGTAGGTGTATTTTCTCCATAGGAGTCGTGGGGACTCCTAAGTGTGT
This sequence comes from Agapanthus africanus, assembly GCA_030015575.1. Classification (NCBI taxonomy): domain Eukaryota; kingdom Viridiplantae; phylum Streptophyta; class Magnoliopsida; order Asparagales; family Amaryllidaceae; genus Agapanthus; species Agapanthus africanus. The sequence goes on from JASDDO010000022.1 coordinate 18,569,677, forward strand.
TGCTCCTTTGTGAGTCGTAAGGATCTCACGCGGGAATTTTCTCCTCAGAAAGTCGAGAGGACTTTACGAGTGCATTTCATCTCTTTTTTACGAGTTTGCGCCCTTTCGAATTTTCACAAACTCGCCGGCAGTGCTGCTGTTTTTACTCACGAAGCCCTTTCGGGTTTTCATCCGTGCCCATTTTGCTTGTGGATATACCATTTTTTATTTATTTATTTATTTATTTTTAGGTGGGACTTTGAATGTGGTCTCACCAGTAGAACTTGGGAGAGATTGGGATCGTTTTACGCCCGTGGATTGTATACGGTTTTGCAGGATGTATGATCCAAATCGTAGGGCCAGAAAAATTTCGGGATTTTGTTGGCGTCTGCATCGCTGCACTGGAATATGGTACCAGGAGCGACTCATCATTCGCCGTTGGGGTATGGGATTTGGAATTTGGTTGGCGTCTGCATCGCTGCACTGGAATATGGTACCAGATGCGACTCATCATTCGCCGTTGGGGTATGGGATTTGGAATTTGGTTGTCGTCTGCATCGCTGCACTGGAATATGGTACCAGGAGCGACTCATCATTCGCCGTTGGGGTATGAGATTTGGAATTTGGTTGGCGTCTGTATCGCTGCACTGGAATATGGTACCAGGAGCGACTCATCATTCGCCATTGGGGATTTGGATTTTGGCCGACGTCTGAATCGCTGCACTGGAATATGGTACCAGGAGCAACTCATCATTCGCCACTTCAGGATTGGGGAGCGATGGCTTAGGAGACATGTTTAGATCCCTATCATCTAAGGCTTTTCAATTTTATGGGCCGTAAGGGTCCAATAAAAGCATTTTCTCCCTACGAGTCGTAAGGATCCCGTAAGTGCACTTTCTCCTTAGGAGTCGTGAGGACCCCCAAGTGTGTTTTTCCTTTGTGAGTCGTAAGGATCTCACGCGGGGATTTTCTCCTCACGTATCGTGAGGACACATAAGTGGGTCTTCCTAAATGGAGCATAATTTCAAGGGCGGAGACCGGCCGCTGGACTGGTGATTGCAGTGGGGCATGAGTGTGATGATAATTATTTGAGCCCGTGGATTGTATACGGTAGTCAATTTGGAGACTAACCGTAGGGCTCAGAAGAATTTTTGGAAACTGGATTTTGGTTGGCGTCTGCATCGCTGCACTGGAATATGGTACCAGGAGTGACTCATCATTCGCCGTTGTTTTTTTTTGTTTTACCGCGATTGCTCTATCATTTCAGCTTTTCTTATCGCGAAGATCATGATTTCCCTATCATTTCGGCTTTTATTCGCGGTTGCCCCATCATTTCGGCTTTATTTTCATCTTTATTTTACTCGCTGATTTTTATTGCGAGTTGCCCAATCATTTTGGCTTTTCTTAATTTTTCTTTTATTTACACATTTTTTTGTTTATTTACATATATTTTTTTTGCATTCCCAGTTTAACGACTTAGAGGTCGATTGTTTTCAGAGAAAGGCAGATGTCTGAGAGAATCAGTTTCACGAAGAACTTCCGTCTCCGTTTGTATGAAATTGGCGGTCGCAGTTGGACTGTTTGTTAACACGCCTTAAAACAGTTCTATCTCTCCTGTCTTGTACTGCTTTTCGACCCATTCTTTGAAGACGAAGCAGTCTTCAATGTCATGACCTATCACTCTGTGATAGGGCAGTATTTGGGGTCGTCGGTCATATTCACTTCCTGCGGTCTTTTTGACTATAGAAGTTGTAAACCGTTCTTCAGGGCGTCTTTGAATATTTTACGGATTTTGTCCCTTTTGAAGGAATAGACCTTATCTAGCTTCTCTTTGAGTGGAGATTCTCCTCCCTCTCCGAACACTGGCTTCCGAGGCTGGTTGGCACTAGGCCCGCTCATCCCTTGCTTATTTCGGTTAGCCGAAGTGTTAAAAGATTCAGAATCGTTAGAATTCCCGCCTTTATGATTATCATCCTTTCGTTTTCTCCAGGACCTATTGTTATTTTGGGAATCCGAGGAGGACTCCTGCTTTGAGCGCTCCAGCATCTGAACTTTCCTGGTCAGCTCTTGGAATGTTTTGAAACCCGCGGTGCATAGAAACGGGGCCATCCAATTGTTGAGATTTCCGACGAGGAGACCGACAGATTGGTCTCTTTCTATCGGCGGTTCACATTTGACGGAGAGATTGCGCCATCGGGTTATAAAATCCGTGCCACTTTCGTTGTTCTTTGATTTGGTCCTTACGAGGTCGGCAATGGTGATCTTATCGCTGACACTTATGAACCTTTGTCGAAACAAAGATTCCATTTGGACGAAAGTAGTAACGGAGCCATCAGGTATGCTCGCGTACCAGTCGAAAGCGACATTGGTCAGGCTATTAATGAACTGGCGGAGGAGAAGCGCATCATTGCCTCCAGTATTCCCGCATGAGGCTTTAAAGTGGGCGATGTACTGATTCGCTTTTCCTGTCCCATCGAATCTTCCGAATTTAGGGATGACATAGCCGCTAGGAAATTCTACCAGATCATACTGAGCAAGATATAGTCTCCCACTGCTGCTGATACCTTTTTGCGCTTCGGCTTCGGCCACCAATGTTTTGACTTTGTTGGCAACCAAATCCATGATTTGATCTTGAGTTAGCGGGCTACTGTCATCGGTAGCCAAGACATTTCCCGAGATAGGATGCGACTGATTTTCATGCGGTCTGCCCACTTTTGGATCTGAGGGAATAGGCGTCGGCTGTCTCGGGACACCGTTTCCCGGTTCATGAGCAGAGCCCTGCGCTTGATTGGGCGGCTGAGAGGCAAGTTGGGCCGTGAGCTGTAAGACGACGTTTGTCAAATCGTCAATTTTGGAGTAGAGTTTGGTCATCTCCTTGTCTTTGTTTCTGAGCTGCTTTCGGAGCTTTTGAAGCAGCTCTTGCTCCGCGGTCCTGGGACGGAAAGTCGGCTCTTCTTCGCTGTCCGAGCTTGACTCTACATGGACTGAGGGGTCTTTCTGCCTATCATCCTCATCGAGAGGGTTTTCATCATCCAGCGGAGGCGTCCGTTCTTAGGAAGCGGCAACCACATTCAAGGCAGATTGGATTTGAGATGTGGTGGCCCCGTCCTTGCTCTTGCTGCGTGTGCCCGCTATATAGACAGTATGAACCACATATCCAGCCATTTCCTCATCTTTGGCGGGGTAGCCCTGTTCTTCGAACCTCATGAGGTTCAGCTTAGCAGGAGACCTAGCTCTTTTGTTGGCTCTATATCTGAGCCTTTTCTGCCTTAGCTTCTCAATTTTAAGGGCTTGGCGGGCATCTGTTTCCTGGGAAGCCACCGTGAGTCGATTAGCGGGGAGTTTAGAGAAGACACCCGATCGAGCAGTTGTCAGGGGCATCGCCGGAGCTTGCTCGAGACGCCCTGTTGCTTTATCAGTGTTGATGGCCTTGCCCCCAGCTGGGGCCAGGGAGAGTCGTTCAAACACCTATTCCCGCCAGAAAATTTTCTGCGCAAAAGAGCCCAAGGTATCTAACGGCAGCGATATGTTTAAGAAAATGTGAACCAGTATTTTCCGGGCTGTATTTGGACAAACTCCCGAATGTGAAACAGCTAAATTATGATGGTATCGAAAGCATCTCGAAAAAGCCTTCGATTTGATATATTATAGGCTTCATAATTCATCCGGGATCAAAAGTTATGAGCAAATATGCTATGTACGTGTAATCTAAGGAAGAAAATGTGAATCAGTATTTTCCGGGCTGCATTTTGATAAACATCCGAATGAGAAACAGCTGAATTCTGATGGTATCGAAAGTGTCTCGAAAAATCCTTCGATTTGATATATTATGGGCCTCATAATTCATCCGGGATCAAAAGTTATGAGGCATCACGTGCTCACATGTGACCGGGCATCACGTGCCTACGCGTGACCGGGCATCACGTGCAGACACGTGACCATTTACAGGCAAAGCCTGTAGGCACTGAATAAAATAAATAATTGAAAATACTTAATCAGTGGGGTCACGTGCCAACACGTGATGAGCCTTTAAACCCACTGAAAAGAATTAAAGGTATAATAAAATAATAAGGAAAAACTCCAATGGGGCATCACGTGCCAACACGTGACCAAGGGTCACGTGCTGACACGTGATAATTCCTGAGTTCTTTAAAACAACCGAATTAAATTTTGGTCAAATGCTTAATCAGGGGTCACGTGCCAACACGTGATGGGTTCCTAAAGATCTATGAATTAATAGAATTAAATTCTAATTAAGAGGGAATCAAAAACCCTAACTGGAAGAATATTTCTCTAAATCTTTCCAAAAAAAAAAGATGGTGCTCTGTAAAATGGAGCACCGTTGGATTAAAAATCCAATGGTGATTAAAAATCACCAATTTATGGAAAGATTTTATACAAAGAAAGATTTTCCTGAAATTCGTCAGGAATAACAGATAAAAGATCTTTTGGATTAAAAATCCAATGGTGAATAAAATTCACTGAGTGATCTAAAAGATCATGTTGGTTACAAAATCAATTAAAATCTTTCAATGAAAGATTGACAAAACAAATTGATTCTTTTCTTTCTCCTATAAATAGGAGCCAAGAAGAGAAGAGGGAGGAACTACTTTTTTGGGAGAGATACAACAACAGAGAGAGAAAAGAGAGGAGAATTTAATTCTCAAGAGAGAAAAAGAAGATCTCTTAAGAAAAAAAACCCTAGGTGAGAAAGGGAAAGAGATCTAAGCTCCATGAAACAAAAAAAAAATTAATTCTAAAATTAAGAGTTTAACTTTTCTGAATAAGAACTTAGTTCTTCCTTTGGTTGAAGATATGCAGAAGCAGATCTCCCCACAAGTTGAGAATTTAATTCTCATCGGGGAGATTCTGCCATGCAGATCCAAAACTTAGAGGGAGAATTGAGTTTAAGGAATTTAATTCCCCCAAATTCATAGGAATTTAATTCCTCCAAATGAAACTAGGTTTAACCCTATATGAGAATTTAATTCTCCCAAATTCAAAAGAATTTAATTCCTCCAAATAAAACTAGGGTTTAACCCTACATAAGAATTTAATTCTTCCATATACATAGGAATTTAATTGCTCTAAACAAAATTAGGGTTTAACCCTACCAAAGAGTTTAATTCTTAAAATAAGGGACTTAAAACTCTCCATGTACGTAAAGAAATCAGTACCCAACCTGGTCACGTGGCAACACGTAACCCTCCCTCTCAATGATAAAAAAAGAACGAATAAGACTAGGTCACGTGCCCCCACGTGACCCTTAAACAGACTCCTCAAAATGAGAAAGAACAAGTCTGGAGGCAATGCCTCACGTGCTCCCACGTGACCCCTAAACAGACTTCTCAAAATGAGAAAGAAAAAGCTTAGAGGCAATGCCTCACGTGTTCTTACGCGACCCTCAAAATAAAAGGGACAAAGCCAAAGGCAATACTGATTTTGGGCGCCCTCACGTGTCCTCACGTGACCCCTAATAAACACTATAATAATCAATGCATGGGTACCCATCACGTGTCCACACGTGATGGTCGTTACGATAAAGTGTTTAACACGTATTTGAATATGCTGGGAAGAAAACAAAGGAAGTCTGGCCCCATCTTCAGATGCCTCACGTGACTCCATGTGACCACCTCATTTTTAGTGTTTAACATTATTTTGAACGTTTTGTCCCTAGTGTTTAACACTGTTTTAAGCACATCACGTGGGAACACGTGACTGCCAGATATGTGCTAATGTTTAACACTATTTTCAAACCAGTTTAGCCTAAATTGGCTAAATTTTCCAGAAGCAAATCTCCCCTTCAAATGAATCTTAAAATCTAGAGCTATAATGGTTAGTGCTCAGCCAAATACAAAATGTTATCAGAACCCCTAAACTTTTGTTTAGCATTGCTAAATAATGAGAGGCTGAACCCAGACAAATGTTCAACAGTCCAACAAAGAGCCAGCATTTCAAATCTAATTGGACTTAGCCCAAGTTGGCCATAAGTCCTTAATTCAGATTTAACTGAGCCAATGTGCTCATAATCTAATTAATTGATCTTAGTTCCAAATTGAACTACAGATTTCCCAATCAACTTTGGTTCAAGGGTACATCTCTTCACTCCTCTAATATTTGTCGTTGTAATCCTTCAACGTCTTCAGAGAGGTGACGGGTCCCGATAACCAATCATTCCATGGACTGTGGGGTCCTTAAACTCATGGACTATGATGTCCTTAACCTCGGACTGTGGGGTCCCTTTAAACCCACGGACTATGATGTCCTTAACCTCGGACTGTGGGGTCCCTTTAAACCCACGGACTATGATGTCCTTAATCTCGGACTGTGGGGTCCCTTTAATCCCACGGACTATGATGTACTTAACCTCAGACCACCAAGTCCTTAAACTGGTAATCGACCGCAATGTCCCTAGACTAAACAATAGAGCCCAAATGCTCTTTTGTTGGATCTAAATGATCCCGTTAAGTTGATCTTAGTCTAAAATTAGACTAACGTATCCTTAACTAAAGTTCAAGTTGATCTTAGTCTCAAAAGAGACTAACGTATCCTTAAACCCAACCCCCAAACCCAAATCTAAGAAAAATACGGATTTGGACTAATCCACTCCCTACGGACGACACCATAAATTAGTCTCCGTATACAATCCACGGGCAACCAAAAACAAAACAAACACACACGACGCGAAGTGACCATCTGGAGAAAGAGAAAGTTGTTACCGCGATGCGGTAGCGTAATTAACCGCAGGGGCTTGCGCCTGCAGGGAAGAGCGTCCCCACAATCAAAAACCCCTCACAACGAGGGGGAATCTGACGAAGTCTGCTATATAGGCCGCATCCGTCTAAACCTCCGATATACGGTGCCTTAAATCAACTTGTCATCGTCGGAGAGGTGGACGGATAGCACCAATTAGCATCTGCCCCAAAATTCAGGCAAGACGTCAGTCTTCCCTGTCTTTCGGCGGAGAACAACACCGACTTGCGTTTGAGTTGGGGCGCCTTCAAGACCACCACATTTGGCCTCTTGCCTTTCGAGACCGGTTTGTCTGTCACTGGGGCTTGAGGAGCTGGGACGGCGTTAGCTGATACGAACATAATAGAGCCAAATGGTAGCAGCGGCTCCTCCCATTGTCACCCGAGACTGGCCGGAAGGACCGTCCTGGAGTCTATCTTCATCATGTAGGAGACCGGAGCTGTGTCGAGAGCTGAGCTGATCCTTGGAGACATCTTTGCTGCGTCCGAAGATTGCAATTGGAGAACGTTAACCTACACAAAAAAACATGATTTTAGTACATGCAATTGATATGCATATTAATTGAGTTCGCATGAATGCTTAACCCGAAATATGGGAGGAAAGATAGGTCCCACCGGGCGTGCCAGAATCTGTAGCGTGTTTTTCGTCACCACATTGAGATGGGAATACGCGCGCGCTTGTCAGGCGTACTACAGATTCCCCCTGCCTAGGGTAGGCTGGGGTTTATTGATTGTGGGGATCCGAATCTCCGGCAGCCGCGGACTAAGCTGCCGTTAATTACCCCTCGCATTTGGAGCGAGAGAACCTCCGATTGACGGGTTAAACTGGTCATGCAAACTCAATATGCAGTGTTGTGTTTTGGAGGGGTTTTGGATATATCGGGGAGCCTGCAGAGTTTTTAAAAGGGTCCTGCTACCCGGATAGCGGACTGGGGGTCAAGAGGGCTAGCAGCCCCCTTACGGGGTGCGGGGCAGTGCCCCGTTAGAAATTTTTTCTAACGGGGGAGGTATTTTTAGTGTGGAGTATGTGTGTGTGTATAAAGGGAAAGGGCATCCAAAGGATGCGTGGGAAAAAGCGACAGCGCTTTGTACGCTAGCGCTTTGAGCGCAAGGGCGCTAGCGCTTTGAGCGCTAGTGCCCCCCGTGCCGGGCACGTGGGCGCTCGGGCGCTAGCGTTTTGGGCGCTAACGCTCTGAGCGCAAGAGCACTAACGCTTTGAGCATTAGCGCCCCACGTGCCAGGCACGTGGGCGCTCTGGCGCTAGCGCTCTGAGCGCAAGAGCGCTAGCGCCCCACTTGCCAGGCACGTGGGCGCTCGGCCGCTAGCGCTTTGAGCGCAAGGGCGCTAGCGTTTCACGTGCCAGGCACGTAGGCGCTCGGGAGGCAAAAGGGATTTGGTCCCTGCAATGGGAGTTGTACTCCCAGAAAGGAGCATTTATTATTTTTTATGTGTGTGTGTGTGTGTGTGTGTGTGTGAGGAGTGAAACTCCTAGGATATTTTGAAGCTGATGAAGGGGGTTCTCCCCTTGAGCCCTGGATCTTCCCTAAAGTGGGGTTTCTGGAAATGAGTCTCCTTCTTCTTCCTGTCGTTTGGCCGGATCTTGGAAAAAGGGGGGAGACTTAAAAATCTCCTCTTTTTGAGATCTAATGGTAGATCTAAGTTCCCCTTTGTGGGTTTTGTGGTGAAAAACTATTTAGTTTTGGAAAAGGAAGAGTAAAAGTCTTGATTTAATTCAAAAGAAATAAGAAGGTTTTAGAAGCTTGAGGAAGGAGAAAGAGGCACAAACCCTAGTTTTTTTTGGGAGAATAAAAAGTATGCTTTATTCATCATCATGTTGCCTTATATATGGTTACATATTTGCATATAGCCCCTTGGGCTTTACAAAAAATGGCATTTTGCCCATCCCATGGCTCATGTGCCATTTCCTTTGCACATAAGCTATGGGCTTACAAAAAATTGACTTTATGCCCATTCATGCATAAAAAATTGCATAAAAAATTACATAAAAATTATTTCTTACATGATTTCTTGTTTGCATAAGGGGGCCGGCCGCTTTATGTTCGGGCTCGACTCGGACATGGGCCCACTTGATCTGGGCTTGAGCCCACTTGGCTTGGGGTTGACCTTGACTTTGACTTGGTCAACCGGGGTGCAATTTTCGACCCCAACACTTATGACCTCTCCAGTTCTTCGCCATATGCGTAAGCAGCTTATTGTGGACTTCTCGTTCATCGACAACCGTCTCGGGACCCTCCTTTTCATATCACCAGATGTCAAACCGACTCTGCAAAATAAGATAACTCATCATCGTATGTATAGACGTATTTAAACAAATCAAATTACAGTTCAATATTGTATAGTATAAACAAATCTCACCATAACCATCCATACAACAATGTTCTTTTTCTGCGTTAACTCTGGGCTTTCCCATGCAAGGGTCACCCACTCTCCATCGTCGTCCTCGATCAAATGAGGCGTGCGTTCCTCGCTGTTTACAATAGACAACACCATCTTCTTCACATCATTACAGCTCCTATGAATAAGGTCCCTTGAATATGAAAGATATGCAATCGGCTTATTGGAGGCATTTGGCATTCTTTTCCAGATCTCAGTAGCCCGTGTAGGTCCTCTCACACCACGTGTCTGTGGCTGGGAAGGATGTCCTTCACCCCCTGTATGCTGATCGGTCCTATCATCACCTGACATATCTAGAACAACTTCACAGGAGTGACAAATATGTAAGTTTCACATTACTTAAATTAGTTCAGATGACAGAGCAATATCATTTCAGCTATATTTGTACACAGAGAACCAGCGGAAAGATACCAAAGAAACTCATCTCGAAACGAATGAAAGCATAAGTATGCTGAGAAGTATATACGTTATACATTCTTAACTTGTCCAAAACGGGATAAATCTATCGATTATAGTGCGACTAGTCTTGTCATCGCATAAATTATGAGATGGTTGTCAACGAAAAACGATTAACGTTCAAGATTGACAACTCACGCGTAGTTTTATGTCACGAAGATAAATGTATGTATATAACTGATAGACGGGTTCTAAGATGCGGTATTTTATCAATGTGGGATACTCGATCAAGATATGTATTGATTTACTTTTTGTTATCATCGAGTATCATGCACTTAGATTAGTTTTGATGGTTATCGTTTCAATATTGTCGGTTTAATTAATATTTAACTGATGACTTAATCTAAGTTTAGCATATAGTTAAGAATTAAAGGGTGTAGGCGGTGTATCGAATACCGGCGTATGTATATCGAGATTTCTACACAAATTTGCCATTACTTTTTCTTGACATTTCTACATAAATCTTCTAATATAATAAAATTAACTAAAATTACACATCAAATAAATTTCAAATATTGAATTTAATAAAATCAATTCATCCAATTCGTCGCCGATTTCACGTCGAAATAGATCCGAAGGATGATGTCCGCGGAGGAGGGAAGCTCGGATGTAGATCCGGTCGGAGAAGGGAGGGCTGGTGAAGGGGTGTTCGGTGAAGAGGAAGGGGTGCTTGGTGGAGGAGAGGTGATCGGTGAAAAGAAAGGGTAGGGATTGACAAGAAGGAGGAGACGGAGGGCGGCGACTTTTTTTGGAGCAGAGGAGGCAGCGACTTTTTTGGAACGAAGGATTTTTTTCAAAGGCGGCGGGTGCTCGGAGTCGACGATGGAAAATTGGGGAAAAATTTGGAGCTGGGAAGTAATTTGGTGGCGGGGGTATGGAGGGAGAGACTGATATCGGGTTAGGGCCGTTGACTTTGGCCGACACCTATTTCGACATGAGAACTGCTAATGAGACATGAGACTCGTGTCGAAATAAGTGTTGACCAAAATCAACAAATTTTCAAATATGAACATCCTATTTCGACGGGAGTCCTGCATCGAAAAAGGACACCCGTCGAAAAGGGCCCAGTTTCTTACAGAGGATGAGCCAGTTAAATATGATGGTACTGTTGGCTATATCTCTGTAAATCTATCTCTCTCTTTGTGTATAATTGAGCTCATCATGGGACCCGCAACCCATGAGTGTGGGAGCCTCCAAAAACAAATAGAGGGCTCGCTCTTGGGGGACCCACGCTTCACCAATGGATACAATCTGGATTTGCGGTTGTGCTTCTTAAGAATCAGAATCTTAACAACTCATTAATATTTGTTTAATTAATTTTATTAGAGGTTTTAAACTTTAGAAAGGGTAGGGAAGGGAATCATTTGATTGGGGTTGGAAAGATTGGAGTGTGTGTGATCCATGTGATATTAATAATGGTTTATGAATTGGACAAACTTAGGATTAATTTTTTTAATCTTAAATTAGGGATGTTGTCTTATTGTGATGGCTTTTGGTGATATGTTGGGGTTGCATGTTTTGCATGGTTGGCTAGCAAAGAGAACCATGAAAAGAGAGATTAGATGTGATTCCTAGAACCATCCTATTGTTTATTTTCATTAATTTAATATGCCAGCTCGATTAGTTAAGTGTTTATAGTACCATTGTGCTATGGTTAGTCTAATTGATATGCTTTCCTGACCTGTATCTCATTTTAAAAGTTGCCACACTCAAAAAAACCACACTCAAAAGGAAAGAAAATCTTGTGATCGGTTGTTGAATATTGAAGATTCGTGATCACCTATTTTTCAGATGAACGAGAAAGAAACCAACCCATCAAGAGAATTCCGATCCATATTCAATGATTTTTTAGCGGGTTTACATGTACAATGAAGAGACTATATAAAATAAACAGGAGATGAATTCAAGGAAGCACATAAAGTGTACTGAAACGGTTTGTACCTTGGAGCTTCAGTAGAGCACATAATCAAATGCCGTCAGGATCACAAAATTGCCTGCAACTGCTTCATCAAGGAGGCCGAGACACCTAAAAAAAATGCAAGCAATGCATGCAACATGCATGGTACCAAAGACATTAATAAAGATTTTTTCTTTTTTAAAAACAAAGTCGCAGCAATGCTATGGATCCATTATTATCAGGATCAAGTAAATTGATCAACTTGAACAAGGCTTGATTCGATGTAAAGTTCAAATCTCCCGTTCCGTTTCATACGGTAACTTTCTATTATCAAATCATCATATTATAGTCGACTGGCTTTTTTCGCCTTTAAATCCATGGAGAATAGCTTAAAAGTTCATGGTTGCCATCATATTTCCACCATTGTTTTACCAAAGCCACAGAATGCATTCCTTCTTCAAGCGTTAGGCCTCTCTCTTTTACTTTTCTTACTTTTGACCTTTTGCCTGGCTTTTAGGCAATAATACAAGTCTTAAAAGCATCATATGCTTTGTCATTTATTTCTGAAAACCAAGTACAAACACGTGCCATGAGAAAGTTGAAGCTGCTTTCTACGAACCATATATATCAAAGCACTTCAAAAGTTTATATTGCACTCAATTATGCATCAAAATAACAAACTTAGGCAGGCCTCTCTCTAGTTCGATCAATCTCAACTATAATGCATTAATATTTAAAAACTTTGATATGAGATGTATAATAAAGGAAAAAAGGGAAGAATCTCATGCAATTGCTAAATATGGTTCAGATATCTCATTGAATCAGGGGTTGGTTTCTTATAGTTTAGAATCTTCCCCAAGTTATCTAATACATGCCAACCGTGAGATATCTGATGTTTCCCTCAAAATCATAATATTTAAAATGAAATATCTGATAATTTACACACATATGATTTGGTCGTATACTTGTAGATGTTTGATGGATCATTCCCTGATATTGAAATTTTGTTAACATTTCCAAAATCTAATCACGTTACCTGTCGTTTTTTTTTATATTCTTAAACAAGCCATCTAGCGAATTTAATCATGAGTCAATAATTACCCTTTTTTTTCCATTCTCTCTGCTGCAGGGCAGGGATTTGTTCATGGTTTAAAACGTGAACAAAAGACTTTTCTTCACAGTTTAAACCGTGAGAGAACCATGACTCGAACCTGCGTAAGCAAATAATGGGTCACGGTTCTGACCGTGAACAAAATAAGACACGTTCACGGCTAGAACCGTGAATGTTTTTTAATGTGAAAAGTTAAAAAGTCAGTAAGTTGCTGGCCCCAGGTTTTTGTTCACGGTTCTAACCGTAAACAAAACCAGTTTTGGGTCACGGTTAAAACCGTGAACAAAATCTATAACCGTGACCCAAAATACTGACCTGCTCCAGATATCAGTATCTGGAGCAGCCTTGGGTTCACGGTTGTAACTGTGACCAACTGTCTTTAGTCACGGTTACAACCGTGATTAATGATTTTTTTAATAAAATAATTAAATTTTCAGCGGCCCACGTGTGTTAAATTCAATCACAGACAGCAATATATAATTTCCATTCACAAGCAGCAATATATAATTTCCATTCACGCAATATATTCAAATCTCACACAATATACGATAATCAAGGCAATAAGCTCCGAATCGTACGCAAACATAAACAAAAAATATACATAGAATCAATATGATCAATACTCCACTAATCAACAACAAATCAAAAAATGTATGTGTCAAAAAATCATACAATATGGTCAATACTCCACTAATGAACAAATGTATGTGTCAATAAATAAAAAATATAGAACTAATGTCGTTGGGACAACGATCCATCTCCATCGTCCCGTGGCCTAAAGAATGTGCTCAACTAATTCTGTATGGCCTGTTGGACAGAATTGGCGTGCGACTGCTTCATGTCTTGGATCTCCGCCCTAAGCTTCTGCAGCTCGTGCCGCGTCTCTTAAAGCTCCTGCCGCGTCTCCTGCAGCGTTTGATGCTGCTACTCCACCTGCTCGCAGAGTCGATGGATCTCCTCCTGCGACGTAGTTGTCGTATTCACCTGCGCCAGAGTCACGACATACTCATGTGCGATCGAATGTCTATCAAAAAATCGATGGGCCTCGGGACCTACCTCGCGCTCATATCCACCGTGATGTCCGCCGGACATCGAATCCAGTATAAGGACAATGACAGTGATTGAGTCGCCAGGGCCAAGTCCTAAGGCGTCCGTCTGCTCATGGAACTGGGTCTATATACACACGCACAGGTGCTAACTTAAAATACGTAATCAACTTGATTACATAAAACTTACCATGTACACGTCCGTGCCCTTATGTAACGCGACCCATCCCTTGGCTTCATCGTACTTGGGCGGGGTATTTCTTTCTCTACAATGAAATTAGGATTTAGTTTAATAATTAATTAACGATATAGAAAACATATGGAATTAAGCGTCGAAATACTCACCAAGTGCCACCGAGCGTTGGCCTGCGAGCGCGCTTCCCTTGGATCGGGATAGCGTGTTCTCGCACGCCGTTGTTCTGGTTCTGCATATTTAGAACCGACATCGTCTTGCAAAAATAATGATTATAATATATTTTAGAATATGATTTCATGTTATATTGTTAAAATTTTAAAAATTAAATTGATACTTGCTCATCATCGCGCTCAAAAGAAGCGGCCAATCATCTCTCGGAATCTCCAGCGCTATGTCCTTCATCAAGTGCATCTGCTGATCTACGGTCGCCGCGGCCCAGAAAAGGCAAAGTTCACTTTTCACTTCCCATCGGCAATGTCGCTTGATCACTCGACACTGGCCTAGGAAGTGAGCAGAGGCGCGATCTATATTGAATGGCATGTACATGTCATCCTTGTCGGGCTTGCCAACGAATCTGTAATTCTTCCTGGCCAGAAATTAAAATATATTAAACAAATAATTAAATGTATATGTATATAACGACGATTGAAATTTAAATGTGTGAAAGGATATGTCATGGCTCCTCCGACTCAAAAAACCGCGTAGCACGCTCGGTCTGGGCCTTGTTCCACCGAATATGGAGCGGATACTTATAATAAGTATGGATCTCCTGTCCAACATAATCCCCCCACTGGGTCGTGCGCTTTCCAACAGGCACATCTGTAGCGTTAAAGATCAGATCTCATGACCCAGCATCTGTCCGCGGTATGCAGTAGTCGGGTCCAGTAGAACCTCTCGTCCTAACACTACTCGAGCCTGCGAAAAAATAGATATACATACACAATATTATAATATTTAGAATATGAATATAGAATTTGAAAATTTTAAATTACAATCGTTATTTAAAAGCTTAAAAAAAACGATTATACCTGTCGTCCCCGCCGTGGTGCTAGAACCGGCGTCAAACGCCATCCCGCGTGTAGAATGCGGATCTGCAAACAATAAACTGTTAGATGATTTAATATCCGCATATATTGTAATGATGTATCAAATTTTAAATGAGTAAACTACGCACCATGCACAGGAGTGGCGAGACGCACCATGCACAGGAGTGGCGAGGGTACGAGGTCCCGCTGATGGAGTAATAGGGGTAGGGGAAGGCTGTGACGCTGCGGGTGAGCTAGCGGTAGTATAGAGAGCGCTAGTAAGGATATGAGGGACAGTCGGGGGTGATGCGGTGTGAGTAGGGAGGTCATAGAGGGTGATGTGGTAACAGGGGAGCGCTGCTAGGGATATGCGTTGTTGCTGCGGCTCCCATACCTGCTGAGAGTCCTGAGACAGTCCCGTCGGCGAGTATGGATCGACTCAGAATATCATGTAGACGCTGTCTCTTGTGGCGTTTAGTGCCTTTGCCTTCGTCCATGATCAAATCCTACATATATATCAAAACGTTATTTCATTACTTATAATCATTATATAATTTAGAACATTCAATTTAACTTCATTACCTAACATGACTATGCGGTACATTATCTGAAAATTCGTTGGGTGGGTTCACAAAATCTTGATATGTGACAATCAATTGGCCGATGTCACTTCTTACAAACGTATGGATGGGCGACACAGAATAGTTTGGATCCTTGGTACATTCAATAGATGGATTAAGATGTTTTATCGCGAGATCTTCATCGTTACTCTCATCTTCAGAGCCATTCAATATCGGCACGTTATAATAATCTCTCGGTTTCCAACGACAAACAATATCCCGGTCAATCTTCTGCAAGTCATGAGAATAATATATTTGTGTTGCCATTGTGGGAAAGATAAAACATCCGTTTAGTGTTTTTAAATGTCAGACCGTATTGATCGACCTTCATACCCCAGTTAGTCTTAGTATCGTACCATCTGCATTGGAATATATGAAATGGGACAGTCGTATGTTTGTATGAGACCGCTATAACTTCCTCAAGAACACCGTAGTAGAGATTTCCATCCTTGTCGACGGTTGCGATGCCGCTATTTTGCGTAACCCTAATACGTTCCGTACTTTCTATCTCAAATTTATATCCGGATATTTCGTACCCGTTGTAAAACCTAGCTGCAATCGTTAGACCGTTTAAAAGGTCGTGGACCTCTCTGTCAACGTGCTCTCCACGATTCAATTGTTCGTTCACTTTCTTTTATAGACCAAGCAGCGAAAGTGTGCCTCCGTTCTTCTTCGATCCTATCATTCGACCACATCCTAGGATTCGATCTCATGAGTATATCTTTGTGCGCTCTGTTCGTTAATATACAGTTATATTAACTAGATTAAATTTAATTTCGAACGTTTAAAACAATGAAATAATAAACACTTACTCTACTTATTTAGCAAAACGATCGCTATTTATCAAGATGTACGCATGTACACTGACCGCAAGATCGTAAGACATGTTATTTAGCCTTCCTGCTCCAATTGGATCGTCAGGAATACTCTGCGGTTTGTTCAGTTTCGTCCTAACATCGTCGTTCAGGAAACGAACACAGAAAGACGTAACTTCTTCCAGCAGATAATCTTGAGCAATCGAACCTTCAGGACGATACTTATTGCAGATATAGTTTTTTTTAAAGTTAACAGATATCTGTTGAAAATAAAATAAATTAATAATTCATGATAATTCTTTGCAATTTAAATGATGAATAATAAACGTCAATAATACCTCTCGATTGGATACATCCAACGGTAATGGACCGGACCGCCAATCTTGACCTCGGTTGCTAGATGGACGGACAAGTGAACAATAATATAGGTGGAAAGATAGTTTCGAACTTGCAGAGGATCAAAGGAATGTCATTTTTGAGCTCTGCTATCTCATTGACGTCCACGTTTTTGGAACACAATTGGCGGAAATACGTGCAAAAGTCGTTAAGTACGAGACCATCTTCTGGTTTTACTGATGGTCTGAGGCATAAAGAAAGAAGATGTTGCATCAATATGTGGTAATCGTGGCTCTTGAGTCCTACGATTTTTCCGTTTTCTACCTGCACCTGTTTGGAAATGTTTAATGAGAAACCGTCAGGGACTTTCAATTCTTTCAACAAACGCAAAAACCGCCCACTTTTCCTTTGTTCATGTTGTAGATTGCTGGTGGGATCTCGTAATAACCCGGTTTACCAGCCACATGCCGATATTGCAATTCTTTTCTAATGGACAAACCATCCAAATTCGTCAAATCACGACGGGCGTTAAGATTGTCATTCGTTTTTCCATCCTTACACAGCAAAAGATTGATGATGTGTTCAGAGACGCCCTTCTTGATATGCATGACATCTAAATTGTGGCGCAGCGTTAGATCGGACCAGTACAGAAGCTGAAATAAACCACTACGCTTCTTCTAGCCAGATGGGAATATCATTGCATTTTTGTTCTATTTCTTTCCGAATATGATATTCTGATAATCTCTCCATTATTGCAGTATGTCGTTACCGGAAAATGATCTTGCCATTAAACATTTCTTTATTCCTTCAGAATCTGTGAGTTATAGGCAAGAATCGTCGGTGGCCTATAAACGACTCTTTCCCGCTAAATTTCAAGTGTATACTGTTCGTATGAATATGACAACCAGGACAAGCAAGCTTACCTTGAGTTGTCCACCCCGACAGCATGCCGTAAACAGGAAAATCATTAATCGTCCACAACAAAGCAGCACACATCTGAAAAAATTGTTTACATTCTGCGTCATAAGTTTTCACAGCAGGTTCCCACAGCAATTTTAACTCATCGATCAAGGATTGAAGATACACATCGATATTTTTCTCAGGAGACGAGAGACCGCCGTTTAAAATCGTCAACGTAAAATAAGACTGCGTCATAGCCCTCCATAACGGGCAAAGTACTGTGAGAACGCCTGCCGCGAACCATTCCAAATGGACTGAAACCGTCGCTCGCAATCTCCAGCCTCACGTTTTGAGGGTCTTCACTGAACGAAGAATGTTTTTCATCCAAAACATTCTTTGATATCGAATCTCTAAGAAAACTCATTTTTCCCTCTTCACGAAACGCTTTATGGCGTCGCTGCATTTCGGACGCCGTCTCCTCACACATAAATAATCGTTGCAGCTTCGGTATTAATGAAAAATGACGAAGAATCTTCACGGGCACATCACTCGAACAAGGGTCTTTCTTAGGCTTGAATCGGCTTTTCCCACACACTGGACAGCTTTTGAGTGCAGCGTGTTCTTTCCGGAACAAAACGCAGTCATTCTCGCATGCATGTATCTTCTCACACTTTACGCACTTTACGCTGATATTTGTGATTATCTTTTGCACCTCGTACCAGTTCGGTGGCATTTCATTTCCGTCGGGAAAATCTTCCTTCAACAATGCTAGAAGATCGATGAAAGACTGGTCAATCCATCTGTTCTTGCACTTGATCTGGAAGAGACGTACGAATCCTTTGCAATTTGGATATAGAGAGATTCACGAGGAAGCCTTATACTTCTCTAATAACGTGGGTACAGTGCTTTTCGTATCATAAAGAAGTCCAATGGTATTTATAAGCCCATCCATGTCATCGACCGGCGCAAACACAGCATCATCGTCTTCGACGGCTTCGTTTTCTTCAAACTGCCATTTCTCCTCTTCCTCCTCCTTTTCTACTATCCCTTGCCATTCTTCGGTTTCCGCTTCAATGAATTCGTTTTCCGTCTTTTGCCCGGGGCCCCTATCGTCCATTTCTCCGTGAATATCCCATTTAGTGTAATCTCTAACGAAACATTTTTCCATGATATGTAACTCAACATCCGATTCCTTCTGCAATCGCATGTTCATACACTTATAGCAAGGAAAATAGAATTCGTGCTTTTCGGTATCCCAAGACGTGTGTAGGCAAAATCGGGGAAAAATTAAACACCGTTAAGAAAAAAATCAGTGGCTCTCGAGGAAACATCGACGTACAACTAACTCTTGTCGTGGAGGTACGGGAATGCCATATTGTGTAACGACTCTGAAATCGCTGTACAGAAATTTTCTTGTTATTGTACAGAAAAGAGTATTACAGCCTGTGTAAGAGTTAAAAGTTATTTTTATTAAATAAAAGTAAGAAGCAACTTGCAGCTCACTGGTAAAGGCTCTGCACTGCTGCGACATAGCCAGTGCGTTCGATTCCCATCAGACCCAATTGTTTTTAGATTTTTTCTTTTAAATTTTTGGAAGCCCAAGAGTTGCACGTGCAATACACGGAGAAATAAAAAGTTTCAGAAAAATCAAACAGGTGCAATGAAGTGTGCACACCCAACTTGACACGTGTCATGAATATCGAGGCAAGCCAACGAAATTCGACCGCCCGTTTCATGGATATGGCCGGTGCCGACGCTTGATATAGGCCAAAATTGCTCAGTGCTTTGCACACACACCCCTTCAGCTCTACCTAACTCCCCTGCACTATTTGATTTTTCTGCAATCAAACAGAGACTCTTCAATTCAACATTTAACACTTTTTTAATGCATTTTAATCCAAAATTTTAGTTCCCAAATCATAATTCTCCACTATAAATACCACCCCATACCCTAACTCCCTTCTATTCCGAAAATTTCTAGCAAAATCACTTCAAAAGTTCCTAAGTGCAATTGTAGTGAAGTGGAGTTAGCAACCAAGCTCCTTCCATCGAAAATCGAAACCGTTTCCGGAGTTTCCACGACGCCACGAAACCCCCTTCCTTTTCTTTACTCCCCTCTTAAAATTTTAAAGTCGTAAGTCCCTCTCATCCCTTCTTTTCATTCTAAATCATCTCGCAAAAAAATATATCGGTAAAGTGGAGTTACCTTCGATACATTTTTGTTTAGAACTTGAAACTCTCTTTTCCTTAATACATAGGTCAAACTAACTTTACCATCCTACCTATAACTAAGATTACAATCTTTTAGCTTCGAGTTTAACCAAAATTTTCATGTGAAACAAACATAAACGAACTTTTTTATTAAAATACCATGAACTTTAGTATTCCCCTCTCTATGATAGTTGTTAAAACAATACTTTTAGGAAAATTTCACGGGGTAACGACCTATCCTACACGCACACTTTGGTTTCATAGCAAGATATATATGGGGTTGTTCAAAGAATAGTTTTTACATTAAAATACCACATCTTTTCAAAAAACGGGTTTCTTTTAAATCGGTATTTTATAATCCGTGGCAAATACGTCTCTACAACTCTCGTTAGGGGACCCACTAATGGATGGTGCGGATTATCACACATCCTTGGGGTAGTAGAGCGAGATGCAGAACTCCTCACGGAATATTGGATCTCGAAAGGAAATAAAATACGGTTTTTAAGAGATGCGACTTTTCTAAACAAAAATAATTTTTTTGAAAAAAATTATATAAAAATTATAAATCCGTATTTGTAATAAAAACATATTATGAAACCATATTATTTTAAAATGAAAGATTAAAATGTTGATAAAATACCATCAAGTTACCAAAAAGGGCTGATTTTCAATAAAATACCATAAACTTTTAAAAGCTGGGTTTTTATCATTAAAATACCCTAATAATTAAAATACATACCCATGAAAACCCTAAATCTTGAAAATCACTCTCGGGGTTATTTTTAAAACAATATTAACATATTTTTCATAAAACCTCTCGAGATATGCAAACAATATTTTAAGGACTATAGAATTAACATAGGCTTAAACGATATCATTTCTCTTGAGCTCCAGGGAGCCGGAGAAAGTGAGTGCTTGCCTATTTAGGCTAGACAACTTAACAGAGTTATTAATGGTAATCGTCTTGGAAAAAGACACAAATCCTGCCGTCCATGTACAGCAGTTGCCGATTACTTTTGAACCTAAGAAATTTAAGAGTAAAATCTGTTCACAAATGTCTGACTCAATCCGAGTCCAAACTCAAACCAGAATCCAAAATCAAACACGAACTTGAATACTTGATCATGAACCTGAATACTCGAATTCAAACATCAAACTCAAACTTGTATACTTGACTCGACTTGCTTGAACCATGGTTATAACGTGACATGAACTCGACATGACTACCTGAACACATAATTACATCCTGAACATGAACCTGAACATTTTATATCCATGGATTCGAAAAAGACCTGTAATTTTAATCTATACAATACAATACGCGGGGATAAAGGGGTAGATTGGTACGGAACGTATATCATGTCATGAGAGGCCGCTTTAAAAGACACCTATATGAATTCACATGCCGTTGTCCTGTGGGTTATGATGGGGCCGTGTACTACATGTTACCATAGTTCGCGGGGTAAGATAGGCTTCTCTCGTATACATGAATACCTTCTTTATCAAACTACAAATAACCACGTTAAAATAACTATCTTATACATGTGAATGATCAAATACAATTTTACTCGCTCTCTGTTCTTTTAGTTCCTATTCACATGATATATTATTTTCTCTTTTTTCTTTTGGGACTTACCGAGCGCTAATTCGCTGACGACATTCCTCTATGTTTTCTTTTTTTGGAATGTTCGTCAGGAGGACCGGACTCTGAGCATACAGAGCGGAACTATGAGGACTTGGACCAGGTTGCTGCTCAGCCAGACTACAAGCACTTTCCAGCCTGCACTTACTTTCTGTATGCCATTGTTTAGGCATTTGCTTTATTTATTGTATCTTTTATTTTCAGAAAGTCGTATGTAAACTTGAATGTAAATAAAATTGTTGTTTCATTTTATTACTCTTGTCATTCGTGTTCATTGTTATATAGCTTAATTACGCTTAACGTATTTATTTTAAATACGTTGCGGGCTTGCCACGCCACCGTTTCCGTCTATTGGGAAGCGGGGCGTGGCAGGTATTGTTGGTGGTCCATGCAGGTCCGTTCTGCATGAAATCTTAAGCAATATATCACAAGAATTATAAGAATCAGCAAGTATACATTCCTTATAATTCAAATTTCTTGAATCTATCATAACTTTTTATTTTCTATCAAGGTGATGGATTCTCCTAACACCACCAGCACCAACGCCAAAGGCCACACACCACCACCTACCTTAACACCGCCCTCTACCGTTGCTGCTCCGATTAATGAACATACGGTGCTTTTAGAATCTATCAAAAGTTTTCTGGAGGGCCAGCAACAGCAGAATGCTATTCTCATGAACCGCCTGGAAGCCGAAGCACCCGGAGTAAAACAATTTCATGAGTTGCATCCAAGGAAATTTTCAGGGAAAGAGGGTCCTCTTGAGGCTGAAGAATGGGCCCAGAGTATAGAGGACGACCTTGCCGCAGCACAGCTACCAGACATAGCTTGGGTTCGTGTGGCCAAGCTTCAGCTCACAGACAACGCAAGAGTCGGTTGGAAAGCTGAGGAAAGCCGTCTTACACAACCCATAAAGTGGAAGACGTTCCGCGATCTGTTCGATGCGAAGTTCTTCCCCGAGACTGCCCAATTTGAGATGGTACAACAGTTCATCCACCTACAACAAGGCTCTGTGTGGGTAAAATCAGTGGATGAATATGATGTCGAATTCATCATGCTTAGCAGGTAAAGAATTCGTATCAAATTTTGTTTCGTAAAACACATCACTATCCTGACATCATCATCTTATCAGGTTCGCGGCATACTTGATCCCGACCGATGAGATTCGGACTAGACGATTCCAACAAGGCTTAGACCCGGAGATTCAGGCGGCATTGGCCACATGCGACTACCCAACACATGAACTCGCCCTGAAGGCAACACATCGTTACAAAGCTGTGGTCAAGAAGAAGGGTAAGCCCCAAACAGCCGGAATCAAACGCCCTGCAACACAAATGACCGGAGGAGCCTCTTCTAGGCCGACTTTTGCACCCAAGAGGCCAGGAGGATCATTTAACCGGTCCATTCCAGATTTCTGTTTCTACTGCAAGAGAACTGGACACTTGGCGAAGGACTGCAAGCATGCAAATGGCCTGTGTTTGATTTGTGACGCCTCTACTCACGCGATAGAAGCATGTCCATATCGTATTAACACAGCACCAACACCCAGATCCGCAATCACAACCTCGCAGAGGCCAGCCATTCAGGCTCCTGCACCTCGCCTAGCTCTTCCTACACCAGCTCCATGTGGACCACCTGCATAGCCTCATCGTCAATTCCACCAGACACAGAGAAACGTGCCCCAAGGACAGAGAAATGTGCCTCTGGCAAGAAGGAATGTACCGAGACGACAGGCTTTTACAATGACGGTTAAGGAGGTCGAAGCCACAAGATAAGTCATCACTAGTAAAATCCCCCATCCTTTCAACCTTTCGATCCTTGTGTATCGTTATACTTTTCCTATATCTAAACACGATATCACATAACTTAGGTACTATACTGGTAGCCACCCTTCCTGCACTCGTACTTTTCGACATTGGAGCTTCATACTGCTTCATGTCACAACGATTCGTGAGAACGCACGCGATTCCCGTGAAGTCACTCATTTCAAAATGGAATGTCAGTTCCGGAAATGAAGTCTTGAAGGCAACTTTGGGGTATGATCAGTGCCTAGTTGTGGTTTGCGGTCGAGAATTCTATTCAAATTTCAAAGTACTGGACATACTAAATTTTGATGTTGTGTTGGGAATGGATTGGCTGGGAGTATTCTATGCTACCATTAACTGCCGTCAAAGAAGGGTAGTATTTGAGATACCAGATCACCCGGTCTTCTATTTCATAAGTGGAGATAGAACCTTGGAGCCAGGAAACTACCGTGCTAAATCGAAGAATGCAGAAGTGTTCCCTCTACCAGCTGAAGAAGAGAAACCTGAGGTAGTTCGAGAGTTCGAGGATGTGTTCCCTGAAGACATATCAGGTTTTGCCTCCCGATCGAGCTCTTGAATTTAGTATTGATTTACAACCTGATACACAACCTGTAATCAAAACTCCATACCGATTATGTCCAGAAGGATTGAAAGAGATCCGCATTCAGTTGGACGAACTGCTAAAGAAAGGTTGGATCAGACCCAGCACTTCAAGTTAGGGATCTCCGGTGTTACTAGTGAAGAAGAAGAAGGTTTCTACAAGATGTGTGTGGATTATCGAGCTCTGAATGAAGTGACAATTAAAAACAAGTATCCACTACCGCGCATCGATGACCTGTTAAATGGATTTTGTGTCTTTTCAAAGCTAGATCTTCGTTCGGGTTACCATCAGGTGAAGGTCAAGGAGTCCGACATTCCGAAAACGACGTTTAGAACTCGTTATGGTCATTATGAATATCTCGTAACGCTATTTGAAGTGACCAATACACCTGCCATCTTTATGAACCTGATGAACCAAGTTTTCCGAGAGTACTGAGACAGGTTCGTTGTCATCTTCATCGACGACATTCTGGTGCATTCAAAGAATCGGAAGGAATACGCCGAGCACTTACGCATTGTCCTAGAAACATTACGACAACACCAGCTCTACGCCAAATACAGCAAGTGTGAATTTTAGCTAGATCAAGTCGGATTTCTCGGACATATTGTTTCAGGCGAAGGAATCTCGGTAGATCCTGCTAAGGTGTCAGCTGTTAGTGAGTGGCCGACACCAAAGACGGTGAAAGATATAAGAAGTTTCTTGGGCTTAGCAGGATACTACCGACGCTTCATAGAAGGATTCTTAAAGATCGCAGCACCCCTAACTAAGCTCACACATAAAGACGAAGCATTCGTGTAGTCAGAAGCATGTGAAAAGGATTTTGTAGAACTCAAGTTGAGATTAAGCTCTGCACCTATACTTGTAATACCGGATCAATCTGGCGGATTCGTTGTGTATTGTGATGCGTCCGGTAAAGGATTAGGATGTGTTCTACACCAGCATAGAAAGGTTGCGGCTTTTGCATCAAGACAACTAAAGGTTCATGAGCGCAACTATCCAACACATGATCTGGAGTTGGCAGCCGTCATCTTCGTACTCATGATTTGGCGCCACTGTCTTTTAGGAGAATGAGTAGATATATACATTGACCATAAAAGTCTTAAGTATGTATTTACTCAGAAAGAACTCAACATGCGGCAGAGAAGATGGTTAGAACTCATGGCGGACTTCGACATCAACCTACAGTATCATCATGGGAAGGTGAACGTAGTTCCTGATGCACTTAGTCGCCAGCCATTAGCAATGAACCTCGCCGCTCAGTGGAAGCTACAACAAGAATTGCATGGATTGGAAATTGAAGTAGTTGTGCCAGGTAACGCTTCATATTTGATGAACTTACAAGTCCAGTCCACTCTTGCAAATCAGATCAAGGCAGCTCAAGCAAATGATACCAAGTTACAAAAGATCCGAGAACAAATAAAAAGTGGCTTCGAACTGACTTCATCATCCACGAAGATGGATCCTTAAGATATGGGAGTCGTTTATGCGTGCCAATCGGACCTGTTCGAGAAGAGTTGATGAAAGAAACTTACAGCTCTCCGTATTCGGTACACCACGGTGGTACGAAGATATACAAGGATCTACAGCAACACTACTGGTGGCATGGGATGAAGCGCGAAGTAGCAAGGAGCGTAGCCAAGTGTTTGGTATGTCAGCAACTGAAGGCTGGACATCAGAGAACTGCTGGTCTACTTCAGCCATTACCAATTCCAGAATGGAAATGGCAACACATTACCATGGACTTCATGACTACTCTCTCTCTCTCTCGCAGCACGAAGGGTAACGATGCAATTTGGGTTATTGTGGATCGACTCACAAAGTCGGCTCACTTTATTCCATTTCGAGTTGGCCAGTCAATTGAGACGTTGGCAAGGAAGTACATGGAGGTGAATAAAAATCTAAAGTAAGATTTAAAACCTTCCAGACGTACCATATTTGATACCCATAAACTCGTGCAGGAGATCGTGAGATTACATGGAGTACCTGTTTGCATCGTCTCCGATCATGATACAAGATTCCGATCACAATTTTGGCTGCAAGCTAGCCTGGGAACGAGTCTGAATTTCAGCACGGCATATCATCCACAAACAGATGGTCAGTCCAAGCAAACAATTCGGATTCTGGAAGACATGCTAAGAGCCTATATGTTAGATTTCAGAGGTGTGGGAAGATCACCTACACTTTGTGGAGTTTTCATATAACAGCTATTAGGCAAACATTGGGATGGTAACATTCGCAGCACTCTACGGACGGAAGTGTCGTTCACCGCTAATTTGGGATGACATTGGAGATCGTGAACTCCTTGGACCAGAGATGATCGTGGCAACTGTGGGCGTGGTTCGCACGATCAGGAAAAGGATGCGCATAGTCCAAGACCGACAGAAGCATTGGGCAGATGCAAAGCGCCGACATCTGGAGTTCTAACCTGGAGACCATGTATTCCTGAAGATCACTCCAAACAGAGGAGTGATACGTTTTGGCAAAAAGGGTAAGTTAAGTCCAAGATATATTGGACCGTTCGACATACTCGAACGAGTTGAAGAAATGGCATACCATTTAGCACTACCACTCCCATTGGAATGAGTGCACAATGTGTTCTACATATCCCAACTACGACGATATGTGAGCGACCCCAGCCACATATTTGATCACTCAGAGCTCACAGTACAAACCGACCTAACCTGCGAGTAACCAGTTGAGATTCTGGACCGAAAGGTGAAAATATTACGGAACAAGGGGGTAAACTTGGTCCGAGTGATGTGGAGAATGGATTCGCCAGAAGAATCAACTGGGGAAAGAGTAGAAGATATGCGTGCACGATACCCTTACCTTTTTAAAAATTAGTCCCTATGTAATTGTAAATTTCGAGAACGAAATTTTTATAAGTGTAGGGTGTTTTTCGTCACCCCATTGAGATGGGAATACACGCGCGCTTGTTAGGCGTACTACAGATTCCCCCTGCCTAGGGTAGGCCGGGGTTTATTGATTGTGGGGATCCGAATCTCCGGCAGCCGCGGACTAAGCTGCCGTTAATTACCCATCGCCTTTGGGGCGAGGGAACCTCCGATTAACGGGTTAAACTGGTCATGCGAACTCAATGTGCAGTGTACGTATGTGTTGTTTTGGAAGGGGGATTTGGATATATCGGGAGCCACGCAGAGTTTTCACGAGGGTCCCGCTACCCGGATAGCGGGCTGGGGGTCAAGGGGGCGAGCAGCCCCTTGCGGGGTGCGGGGCAGTGCCTCGGCCTAAAAATTTTTTGGAAGGGAGAGTGTTGTAGAGTGTGTGTGTGTGTGTGTGTGTGTGTGTATTTATATATACATATATATATATACGAAAAAGGGAAATGGCATCCAAAGGATGCGTAGGGTCAGCGCCTTGGGCGCTGTGCGCTTAGGTGCTGTGCGCTAGCGCGCCACGTGTCGGCAGGTGGGCGCTTTGCGCTTGAGCGCAAGCGCGCCACGTGTCGGCACGTGGGCGTTTTGCGCTTGAGCGCATGGCGCTGGAGCGCAAGCGCGCCACGTGTCGGCACGTGGGCGCTTTGCGCTTGCGCTTGAGCGAAAGCGCGCCACGTGTCGGCACGTGGGCGTTTTGCGCTTGAGCGCTGGAGCGCAAGCGCGCCACGTGTCGGCACGTGGGCGCTCGGCGCTTGAGCGCTTGGGCATCGGCAAGAAAAAGGGGCTTTGAGTGTTGTAGAGTGTGTGTGTGTGTGTGTGTGTATTTATATATATATGTTTGGAATAAAACTCTTAGGATGTTTTGAAGCTGATGAAGGGGGTTCTTCTTCTTCCTCCTGTTGTTTGGCCGGATCTTGAAAATCAAGAGATGTGAGATTTTAAAAATCTCTTATTTTTGAGATCTGATGGTAGATCCAAGTTCTCCTTTGTGGGTTTTGTGGTGAAAAACTATTTAGTTTTGAAAAATAGGAGAGTAAAACCCTTGATTTAATTCAAAAGAAAGAAGAAGGTTTGAGACCTTCAGAAAGGGGAAAGAGGCACAAACCCTAGGATTTTTTGAGAGAATAAAAAAGTTATCCCTTTATTCATCATCATTTTGCCTTATATAGGCTTACATATTTACATATAGCCCCTTGGGCTTTGCAAAAATGGAATTTTGCCCATCCCATGGCTCATGTGCCATTTCATTTTTGCACATAAGCCATGGGCTTACAAAATATTGGCTTTGTGCCCATTTTGCATACATTCATGTATAAAAAAATTACATAAAAATTATTTATTACATGATTTTGTTGTTGGCATGGGGAGGCTGGCCGCGGGCTCGACTTGGGCATGGGCCCGCTTGACCTGGGCTTGGGCCCACCTAGCTTGGGGTTGACCTTGACTTTGACTTGGTCAACCGGGGTGCAAATTTTGACTTCAACAATAAGGAGGGTAGAATGTAACGACTTTGAAATCACTGTACAGAAATTTTCTTGTTATTATACAGAAAAGAGTATTACAGCCCGTGTAAGAGTTAAAAGTTATTTTTATCAGATAAAAGCAAGAAGCAACTTGCAGCTCACTGGTAAAGCCTCTGCAATGCCGCGACATAGCCTGTGCGTTCGATTACCATAAGACCCAATTATTTTTTAGATTTTTTCTTTTTAATTTTTGGAAGCCCAAGAGTTGCACGTGCAATACACGGAGAAATGAAACGTTTCAGAAAAATCAAACAAGTGCAATGAGGTGCACACCCAACTTGACACGTGGCACGAATCTCGAGGCAAGCCAACGAGATCCGACCGACCGTTTCATGGATATGGCCGGCGCCGGGACTTGATATAGGCTCAAATTGCTCGGTGCTTTGCACACACACCCCTTCAGCTCCCCTTAACTCCCCTGCACGGTTTGATTTTTCTGCAATCAAACAGAGACTTTTCAATTCACCATTTAACACTTTTTAATGCATTTTAATCCAAAATTTTAGTTCCCAAATCCTAATTCTTCACTATAAATACCATCCCATGTTCTAGCTCCCCTCTATTCTGAAAATTTCTAGCAAAATCACCTCAAAAGTTCCTAAATGCAAGTGGAGTCAAGTGGAGGAAGCAACCAAGCTCCTTCCATCAAAGATCGAAGCCGTTTCCGGAGTTTCCACGACGCCACGAAGCCCCCTTCCTTTTCTTTACTCCCCTCTCAAAATTTTAAAGCCGTAAGTCCCTCTCATCCCTTCTTCTTTTCATTTCAAATCATCTCCTAAAAAAATATATCGGTAAAGTGGAGTTACCTCCGATATATTTTTGTTTAGAACTTGAAATTCTCTTTTCCTTAATATATAGGTCAAACTAATTTTACCACCCTACTTGTAACTTAGGTTACAATATTTTAGCTTCGAATTTAACCAAAATTTTCATGTGAAACAAACATAAACGAACTTTTTCATTAAAATACCATGAACTTTAGTATCACCCTCTTTTTGATAATTGTTAAAACAATATTTTTAGGAAAACTTCACGAGGTAACGACCTACCCCACACGCACACTATGGTTTCATAGCACGATATATATATATATATATATATATATATATATATATATATATATATATATATATATATATATGGTTGGTTCAAAGAATAGTTTTTACATTAAAATACCATATCTTTTCAAAAAACGGGTTTCTTTTAAATCGGTATTTTGTAATTCTTGGTAAATACGTTTCTACAACACTCGTTAGGGGACCCGCTAATAGATGGTGCGGATTATCGCACATCCTTAGGATAGTAGAGCGAGATGCCGAACTCTTTACGGAGTATTCAATCTCGAAAGAAAATAAAATACGGTTTTTAAGAGATGCGACTCTTCTAAACAAAAATATTTTTTGGAAAAAAATTATATAAAAATTATAAATCCGTATTTTCAATAAAAACATATTATGAAACTATATTTTTTTTAAAATGAAAGATTAAAATGTTAATAAAATACTATCAAGTTACCAAAAAGGTCTAGTTTTCAATAAAAATACCATAAACTTTTTAAAGCTGGGTTTTTATCATTAAGATACCCTAATAATTAAAATACATGCCCATGAAAACCCTAAATCTTGTAAATCACCCTCGGGGTTATTTTTAAAACAATATTAACATATTTTTCATAAAACCCACTCGAGATATGCAAACAATACTTTAAGTACTATAGAATTAACATAGGCTTAAGGGGTATCATTTCTCTCGAGTCTCAGAGAGCAGGAGAAAGTGAGTGCTTGTCTATACAACTTAACGGAGTTATCAATGGCAATTGTCTTGGAAAAAGACATAAATCCTGCCGTCCATGTGCAGCAGTTGCCGATTACTCCCAAACCTAAGAAATTCAAGAGTTAAATCCGTTCACAAGTGTCTGACTTAATCTGAGTCCAAAAACCAGAATCCAAAATCAAACACGAACTTGAATACTTAGTCATGAACCTGAATACTCGAATTCAAACATCAAACTCAAACTTGTATACTTGACTCAACTTGACCGAACCATGGTTATAACGTGACATGAACTCGACATGACTACCTGAACACATGATTACATCCTGAACATGAACCTGAACATTTTATTTCCATGGATTCGGTCAGGACCTGTAATTTTAATCTATACAATACAATATGCGGGAATAAAGGGGTAGATTGGTACGGAACGTATATCGTGGCACGAGAGGTCACTTTAAAAGACACCTACATGAATTCACGTGCCGTTATATCGTGGGTTATGACGGGGCCTTGTACTATATGTTACCATAATCCACGGGGTAAGATAGACTCCTCTTGTATACATAAATACTTTCTTTATCAAACTACAAATAACCACGTTAGAACAACTATTTTATACCCGTGAATGATCATATACAATTTTACTTGTTCTCTGTTCTTTTAGTTCCTATTCACATGATATACTATTTTCTTTTACTTCTTTTAGGATTTACCGAGCGCTAGTTCGCTGACGACATTTCTCTCTGTTTTCTTTCTTTGAAATATTTGTCAGGAGGACCGGACTTCGAGAAGACGGAGCCGAGCCAGGAGGACTTGGACCAGGTTGCTGCTTAGCCAGACTACTAGCTCTTTCCAGCTTGCACTTATTTTCTGTATGCCATTGTTTAGACATTTGCTTTATTTATTGTATCTTTTATTTTCAGACAGTTGTATGTAAAGTTGAATGTAAATAAAGTTGTTTCATTTTATTACTCTTGTAATTCATGTTCATTGTTATATTGCTTAATTACGCTTAACGTATTTATTTTCATAGTAAATACGTTGCGGGCTTGCCATGTCACCGTTTTCGTTTATTGAGAAGCGGGACGTGACATATTGGAAGAAAATGGAACATAGCAAGATACCTATAGATAAGAGTCATGGAATTAAGATTTCTTGACAAATACTAGATAGACGGATAATAAGAAGCGTTGGTGTTAGGTTTAATTGACGGCTTCGTTAAGTTTGGTTTCAATTGTTATTGGATTGGACTCTTCTCAAACTCCTATAAAGAACTTTCTCCTTCTAATCTCAAAGCTCGAGAGTTGGATTATTTTTCCAAGAAAGATGAGGATAATATTAAATATTTTTTATTAGATGTCGAGGGTAACGACTGTAGGGGTAAGACGTCTATCCCATTAATAATGTATAAATCATACACCCATTCACTTGTACTTTCATCCGTTTCGAGAAAATTTCGGCAGCACCTCCCCGCTGTTCTCCGAGTACACTGTAATAGAACAGATAATCATTTCAATGCTGTGAAACGCCATTAAAAAGACCATCTAACCTATTGTTGTACACGGGAAACCAGTGAAAAGGTACCGACGAAATATCCCGAAATGAATGAAAAACACAAGTGAATGCAGGTGTCAGCTTTATACATTCCTAACTTGTCCACACGGGACAAATCTATCGGTTATCATACGATCGAATATTAATTCTCATCGCATAGACTACGTTACGGTTGTTAGAAACCGATCGATAACGTCCGGTGTTTAACAAACTTCGTGTAGTTTTATGTCACGACGAACACCGAACGTATGTTAACCGATAGACGGGAACTAAGTCGCGTTTTCATTTTCACATATGATTAAGTATCGATGAGAATATGAAAATTCATATTATCATTGAATGCCATACACTTACTTTAAAATTTAATTTGGATGGGTTTTACGTTTATGTTTCAATTTCAAGATTTCGAAGTTTTTACTCTAGGATAAAGTTCTTTAAACTTAAGGATTTTCTTAATCGAATTTAAGATTTTGGATTTATGGTTGGAAGGATTTGAAAAGAGTTCAATGTAGAGAAGAATGATGATGAATTAAGATTTGTATATGTTTGTGTGTGTGTGTATCTCTGTGTGTGTGTGAGTGTGTGTATGGGCGCGCACACACACATACGGAATATGTATTTGGTAACGGCGCACACACACATACGGAATATGTATTTGGTAACGGTTATAACTCTAACCCTAACCATTAACCCTAATCCTAATTAACCCCAGCCCCCTAAACAATTCATCTTCTTAAATTAACTAAATTATTATAAATTTCACTAAAATACCCTTAGCTAGTGATGATTTTTCACTAAACTACCTTAAAATTTTACTAAAAACCTATTTTTCTCAATTTTATCTTTTTTACACTAAAATACCCTTAACTATTGATGCAATTTCACTATAACACCCTTAACTACTATTGTTGCAATTTTACTCTAAAATACTCTAACCCCTAAGCCTAACCCTTCCTAGTCGTAACACTGACATGACCCTAAACCTCCTGGCTCTAACCCTCAACCCAAATCCTATCTCTCCCGGCCCCTAGCTACAACACCACCACCAACGTCAACTGCCGCCACATCAGCACCAACAACACCACCAAAACCAACACCAACAATATCAAAACCAACACTAACAACACCAGGAAGAACATTAAAAGGAAGCATAAGCAACAATTTAACAACGGAAATTTTAATTTAATTTTGGGAAAAATATAATTAAACCAAAAAAAAAAATCATACTTATCTCTTGACGATCGGTGGCGAGGTCCTCGACTGCGGAGGCTACAACCTTTAGCGATGACGACGACCTCACTCCAGAGAGCTCCAGACGGAGCTTCGATTGCGGCTTATGGCTTCGATCCACAGGCTCGGGCTTGACAACGGAGGAGAGGAGGCGAAGGCTTCGAAGGGGATAGCCACGGCGGGACGGCTCCAGCGACGGGCAAGGCAGCGGCGGTGAGCGATTGAGAAGGAGCGACGAGAGGGATTTTTTTAGGAGGGAAAATTTAGGGATCGGAGAAAAAAGGGAGGAGATTGGGATTTATCACGAGTGGGGAGTGAGCCCGACCACTAATAGGATTTTTTCACGGTTATAACCATGACGAAATTTTAGTCACGGTTTAAATCGTGACTTAAACCGTGACCAATTTCTCGTTACTTTGGTCCCTTTTTGTAGTAGTGTCTTACGGCTAAATGACAGATAGCGTGGAATCCTAGTACTCCACAAATGCGCATTCAGAGGTTGGTGTGCATCATGTGTAAACTCCTTATAGTAAGCATTCTCATGATGTATCAAAAGGAAAAAGACAAACCGAGACGGAAGCAAAAGCCCTGACTGTTTTTTTCAGACTTAACCTATGAAAGGACCAACGATCGATTCGATGTACTAATAGCATATCCTGCCAAGTCAGATGGCTCTATTTGTCCATTGCTCGAAAATTTGATGGGTGATCACATCAATGTCCTAGGTTTTCATTCAAACAGAAGTGTCAAATGGTTGAGAGTATCTGTTCTCCACTATGTTTGCTTCCTCCACATTCAAACTTCTTGCGTCCTAGAATTGATCTTCCTTTTCTTTTCTACTGATTTGATCATTTGCTTTGATCTGCCTACTACTTGGTGGTCATGATCATACAATCTAATAATAGGGTTGGATCCTCTTTAAGATTTTCTAGCACCAACAGGCGGTAATGTAACTAATATTAGGTTTTCAAAGGCACCAAGTATCTGCTACAAATTTGTAGCTCCATGGTCTAAATAATTGGTCACATGCCAACTTGCATGGTCAGTTCAAGAGTAGGCAGTTGATCTTGTTGACACAAGCATCCCACCACTGAAAAGAACATGAGCAAACTTGATTTTGTTGTTCAATTTTGTTCTTGCTTTTGCGCTAACAAACTCGATATAGCGTGTGTCTATGGTTTCCATTTGTTTCTCGACTCGGTTTTGAAGTTCAACGACAAATATCATCTATGCATCACATCAAAAGAATAATAAAGAGAAGCACCAAGGATGCACGTCTTTATAATCGTGAAAGAATATGGATAGTTCTCATTTGCTCTATATGAGGCTGTCATATGTTACAAGGTATACCCATAGGAAAACAACTAGCATGAACCCGACCTGAGTCTGAATATACACAGGGCCGTTTAGAATCAGATATGTGTTAGCTTTTGGTTTTTTACAGATGGGTTTCGACCCACTATGGACTTCAATTCGTTTTACCGAATGAGGTCGGATAAAACTGAATACAATTAGTTAACACGTAGTTTCTATATTTATAAGACTGACTAACTGTATTAGACTTCCCATCAATTAATATGACGGTAAGTAGATAAACACAGTTACTAACTCAACACCTAGTTTTGTTATATCAATTTAGTTGTCTTTTTAATTATGTACCCAAAGAGAGAATTAATCATCATATGTGAAGCAATTCAATACAGCCAACATGTTGGGTTTTAATTTGGACTTTACCTAAGGCTTTAAGATCAAAGACAAGTATAAAACAGAATCAGATTGGGCTCAAGAAAATATCAATAAAGACTTGGCCCATAACCGGCCTGTTGCCACCCTTCTACTCGTAAGAAATAGTTCTTTAGTCGATTTTTTTCTGGACTTAATAGATACTCAACCTCGTCTCGGTCGGTGTTGTAAAATGATCCAAGCAAGTTTTTAACGATCTTCAGTCGGGCTAATTCAGAACTGAATTGAGCTCATTCAATTGATCGAAAAAGCTCAAAATTCTGCTCAAGTTTGTCTTCTTAAGCTTCCACTTTTAACGAAATCCATCCCAAGTTGAGCCTCAAGTTTGAATCTAATTATACCCTTCCACATTGAAAAGAAAAGTATTACCTAAGGAGCATTGTTCCCTTTGGTAAAGAAGGGTTATTTGTAGAACGACATCGATTTATTGAGCTGCACAATAGTACATTTGGCCAATTTTGACCTAAAATCGTAATCAAACAATAGTACATTTGGCCAATTTTGACCTAAAATCATAATCAAGATAATTTTAACTCCATCGCATACGGTGGAAGAAGAAGCATCTTACAAACTTATCATGTATTCATGTCTTCGACTTCTATAACCTATAGGTGATCCTAGAGAGATGCCAACAATAAAATGAAAACGACATATATGACATGAATGCCAATTTGTGTATAGTAGAATTACTTGATATGCACAAAAATGACATGCTTGATTAATAAGATGGTGGTCATATAATTGGAACTACAAAAGAGTACAAGTAACACAACATTTCATAATAGCTACAGATTATCTAATGAAGGTGACAAGAAATACAAATTTTTCAATCTAGAGTACCTTAGCTTGTAGTGAATAATCCCTCAGCATGAAGTGAGCTGATAGCAACAGTCTTAATCCGTGATTCAAATCTCTCGGCATCCTTAGAACAACAGAAATTTTCGAGTGCTAGATCTTTTGCTTGAGTGCTTGTCGCAGCTGAATCTTCTGGCTATCTATCCTTGCCTCTAAAAGCTTCGACTTCAAACTATGCTTCTGCATGCCTCGAGGCCACTCGATGAAACCCTTTATCCCTCGATTTATCTGTGCCTTCACTGAATCAGGCGAGCTCCACTGTCTGATGCTCGGCGAGCTTAGACCCGTTTCTTCTGAATTCCCATTGGGAGATTGAGTAGCATTAAACACCCTTCCATTTATCGTCTCAAATGATTTTCTGTGACCATTCTTTTCGCTGTTGTTTTGATACGAGGACCTCCAAAGCCTGGCTATTGAAGACCCCTTCTTCCTCGATAGCTTCGTGCCCACAGAACAAACCTCACTGATCTCACTATTTGACTCTCTATCTGTACCACTAACCGATGCATTACTCTCTTCGCATATCCCATTATTAACCGATGGATCGCTTCCTTCTATAGAATTGCTTGATCCTTGCTCCTCAGCATGGCTCACAGTTTCCCACCCGCTTTCATCATCATTCATATCCCCATTGGCCAATTCCTTAACAGGTTTCTCCGCAAAACCGTTAATATGCCCACTACTGTATCCATAACATGCTTCAATCTCTCTCTCATTTGGCTCTTTTTTTGGTTGGAGCTCTTCAAAAACAGAAAATATGTCCTCTGAAGCAGGAGGTGGCTGATACGAGAACTCCTTGACCTCGTGAGCCTTAACCGATTCGACAGCCTCTTTAAGCAATATTGCCTCTTTCTCCTCTTCATTAGGGTTAGGGTTAGAGTTGTTTCTACCTCTTAAAAAGGCCTCGATCTCTGCTTGAAGCTTGCTTAGCTGTGAGTACTTCTCCTCGAGTGTCACTTTCGCATCAACCAACTTCATCTGAACCCTCTCTTCGCGCCAAACCTCAGCCATCTGCAACATCTTCCTCTCTTCTTCCACTTCCTCTCTCATTCTCATAGCGTCAGCCTTTAACTGCTCAACCTCAGCCTTGTCATCACCAATCTCTTTTGCCAGCTCATCGCATACCTCCTCCATAAGCTCACGGGTCTTCCTCTCTTTCTCATAGTCTTGTAAGAACCTCTTTGCTGACAGTTTGGCCTCTGCGAGTTCATTAACTAGTTTGGAGTTTACAGTCTCGATCCTCTGCCTATTCTTTCTTTCTCTGTGGAGATCATCCTTGATTGAATCAATTACAGCTCTAATCTTTTCATGTTCTCTTCTCCGCCATGATTCTTTCTCCTCTGAAAGCTTTCTCATTAAGTGGTCGAGCTTTTTCTTAGCTGAGTGCCGCTCAGACTCGAGCTCAGCAATCTGGGTCCGAGCATGCTCAAGCTCTGACCGGAGGTATGATACATCGGCGTCAGTTGTTACAAGTGAATCTTCGAGAAGCTTTGAGTGACTATAGAACCCAGGGTCCCATTTGGTTGCTCTCTCCATCGAGGGATTCGTTACTGTAGGAGAGGCTCCATGCTGTGGGGTGGGGGGACACAAATTCCAAAAGGTGTAAGCCAACCGAAGTTAGAAAAACTGGAGAGTCATAGAGTAATCTAAGCTTAACTCCTATGTAGGACGGGCTCGATACATATACGGGATACTATACGTGTTAGTTTCATGGATTTGCAACTTTCCAAAAATGAAGGATAGATTTACACTAAGTTTTTGTTGTATAACACACGCGCGCGCGAAAAACACACACATATTACCCAAAAAAAATTATATTAGCAAATCAAAACTAAAAGTACAAATATTTATTATTTTTGGTGTATAGATAATTGATGATTTAGTCAGTCATCCATGTTCACACATCTAGCACATCATATAGGTTTTAGAATGTGCCAAAAAGAGGTCCACAAAAATTCTTGATGAATCCAAAAGAATCTGACATGGATACATATCCAATAAGAATCCGGTATGGATACATCTCCTAAACAAAGAATTAATGCTACATAGCTTTACTCCAGTTTCCCAACTAGGAACAGTTGCAGATCATTTTGGAGTTTAGATTTGGAGTTTAGATAACCAGAGTTGTCTTTAACTTCGAAGTTGAGATAACCGGAGTTGTTTAAAATCAAATTCAGCCTCTTATTCTGAACTCAAAAAAATGGGAAGAAAACACCCATTTTGGTGTCTAGATAACTCCGAAACATCACTATTGAAGTTCAAATAACTCTAATGCCAAACATACCATCAACGTCATTTAAAGTGGAGGCGGGACTTGCAAACTAGAGTTTACATAATTGCATAACCTATACACCCACTTAAAAGTAAAGTCCAGGTATCCTAACTCCAAACCCAAAAAGGCTCTAAACATCCAGCTTTTATTGGTGTTAAACGATAAAAGAGAAAAAAATTATATACTTTATCATGTGATCAATGGTCTCTTTATATAGGGATTACAATTGCTTGATACCAAAGCATCAAGATACGGTGTACCCTAATAGCAATATATTCTAAACTATTCCAACACTCGACTCAAGCTAAAGCATAGATATCAGTGATGCGTAGCTTGGACAATAGACGAACCAATGCGGGCCTAGAAAGAGATTTCGTCAAAATATATGCAATCTGTGCATGAGTAGAAACATGATGGAAATTGACTTCCTTTTCAACAATTTTCTCCCGGATAAAGTGGCAAACCACTTCAATATGTTTCGTCCGTTCGTGAAACACTGGATTCTCTGAAAAATGATTTGCAGCTTTATTGTTACAAAACAAGGATGCTGATGTTGTAGAACTAACACCGAGATCTCGAACCAATGTGGAGAGCCATGTTAATTCTGAGACGGCATAAGCTATAACCCTATATTCAGCCTCGGCTGATGAGCGTGCAACATGTTGCTTTTTACTGCGCCAGGTAACTAGGTTCCCCGTAAAGAAAACACAAAATCCACTTATGGAGCGACGATCATCCACAGATCCGGCAAAATCGGCATCAACATAAGGCTATTTGAGACAGATTTGAACATGGTTTATAGAGAAGATCTTGCTCCGGTGCATACTTCAAATATCAGAGAATGTGCTCAACGGCCCGAAAATGGGAAACTAAGGGCGGCGGCATAAACTGACTCATTGTGCGACTGCAAGGGATATGTCTGGACGAGTAACCGCGAGATAGATTAGCTTCCCTATTAATCGTCGATATCGACCTAGATCTAAAAGTAGCTGGTTCTCAGATGAACTAATGCGAGAAAACTTTACTGTTGTATCCATGAGAGTATCAGCAAGGCAACAACCAAGAAATCATGTTTCTTTAAGAAAATCAAGAATATACTTCCGCTGTGAGAGAAATAATGATCTCTAATTTCGATATACCTCTATACCAAGAAAGTACCGTAAAGGACCAAGGTCTTTGGTGTGAAAATGTGAGGCCAAATGAGTTTTGACCTTAGATATACCTTCGGAATCATCTCCAGTGATGATTATGTCATCAATATAAACAAGGAGAATAACTATTCCTTCTTTCCATCTATGTATAAAAAGCGATGGATCAATCAAGCTTCTTGAGAAATTTATCGTTTTTTGGACCAATGCTAAATTTATCGAATAATGCCCGAGGAGATTGTTTTAGTCCATCGATAGATTTTTTAAGATGACATACAAGAGACCTCCCACGCTCAAAGACGGAAGGCTGCTGTCTTTGAGCGTCGATAGTTTTTTAAGACGATATACAAGAGACCCTCCAAGCTCAAAGACAGAAGGCTGCTGTATATAAACCGTCTCGGAACGATCGCCATTGAGAAATGCATTCTTGACGTCTAGCTGATTTAAAGGTCAATCACGGGTAATCGCAAGAGAGATCAGGACACAAACAATAATGGGTTTGGCTACTGGAGAAAAAATATCAGCATAGTCGACACCGTATTACTAAGTATAGCCTTTGGTAACAAGGCGGGCTTTCAAACACGATACATTGCCATCGGGATTATGTTTGATAGTAAAGACCCACCGGCAACGAATCACCTTTTTCTATGAAAGGACAATGACCAGATCCCATGTGATTAGACCTCAGAGGGTGCAACTCTTCTATCATAGCCCTATGCCAAGCTTGATAACTCATAACTTTCTATACAAAGTTAGGAAGGGAAACAACAGAGAAGGAAGAGAAACTGACATAGAGCTGGAGTAAGATGATAATATGAAATAAATGAAACAATAGGATGAGAAGTAGTGCATGTTCGTTTACCTTTGCGAAGAGCAATTGGTAAATCGTCGGACAAATCATTTGGAGGGGAGGTAAAAGCTCGTCAGCTTCCGACTGTATACATGGAGGAGGAGCTTCATTATCCGCTGTTGAATCTATTACCGCTCTCGATCGACCCCAATAGATTTGCGTAACCGGAGAATGGGGAATTTCGACAATAGAGATTTGGTGTGAATTGGTTAGTCAACTGGAGGTATAGGAAGTGGTAGGTATATTTGCTACGTTCATTCTCATCGATTAAATCGTGATAAATTGGATCCTAGGACTGTCAAACATATATTTGATGGTTATTCTAGGACTCAAAAAGGTTATGTTTGCTTGCTTCCTTCTATATCCACTGTCGTGATCTCTCGTGATGTCGTCTTTCTTGAGGACCAGCCCTTTTATTATGTTGATTTGGAAGGCGAGACGAAGATCTGGATATTTTTAAGGATTTGGGTTAGGGTTTAGAAGATCCGCTCTGATACCATCTAATACCATGTTAAACGATAAAAAAGAAAAGATTAAGATATTTTATTATGTGACTAATGGACTCTTTATATAGGGATTACAATAACAGTGTATCCTAATAACAATATATTCTAAACTATTTCAACAATAGGCATGAAAAGGGAAGGTGGGAGAACACAAACCATGTGCATGATGCCATTCTTTGGGTGATTCATTAGAATGGAAGGTCGGGAATCATTCTTTGGGTTGGCATGGAGGCTAGAGTTATGAGGATCAACGACATTACGCTGCAAAATTAAAATCATTGGTTATTAGATGAAAATAGTGAAGTAGATGAACTATCAGGTAAAATGAAGAGAAACTACTAATAATCACTTGTTATAAACAAATTGTTGCTGAAAGATGTTTCTTATAATTGTATGCTGCTATACATTCACAAATTAAGCCACCTCGTCATGGAGATATAGTAAGAACATCGTTAATGATTTGCAATTAGCTATACAAAGTTACTGCAAGTTTCATAAAATGAAAATTATATAGAAATCGCAGTTTTGTGACGTATGTACAATACACACAAGAGTGTTGACACTACATCAGTACTTAGATCATTTAACTTTGACATCGATAAAACAGAAATCAATATTGACATGGAAACAAAGAAAGATAATTCACTCATGAAATCGGTAATCATTCTAACATAGTTATTGAATGAATCCGGCCTTTCGGTGTTATCAATATGAACACATAACATCTTACAGGAAAAGGTCATTTTCTGTTCCTTCTCGAAGGAATCCATTCAAAGCCAAGAAAAAACTTAACATTTGACCATGAAGTATAACTGGATTATATTGAACAAATCCAGCAATCAGTGCTACACAGGACGCAAACGAATCAGAATGGTAAATGTTCCTACACTTTTGTTTCTTCATTAACTATCCATCAAAACCCTTAAAACAATCTGTCATCTTCGACTTCAGAAAAATTCACTAAATGCCACTCATAACATTTTGGGCAACATGCAAATATGTTCCTTCTTCCATTTATTTCACAAGGAGCTCATCAGACCCTAGGATGAAATTACAATCTTTACCCAACCAATCCAAATTCACCAACACCCAAAAAAAAGCCCCAAAAAGACAACGGCATTAACATATAAAGACACAAACCCTAACAAATTAGCAAGCCAACAAGCGAGATGAGTCCAGTCTAAACCAAACCTATGCAATCAAAATCCAATCTTTTCTCCCAAAAAGACCCATCAAATTTACAAAACAATGACAAAAAAAACATTAACATTTTACACTCTTAGCTCAAACTCTAGCTACAAAATTATTTTCAAAATAAAAATCCAATCATCCCCTGAACAAGAAAAAACAAAGACAAATGGCATTCTCATTTCTCACCTCAAACCCTAATCCGCCATTAACCAGCCAGATCTCAGCCGCGAGCTTCCTCGCAGACACCGCCCTATCCCTATCCCTACCCTTATCGGATTCGGGCGCCGACCCGCAACCAAGATCCGCATCCTCGATCTTCCACTTCAGCAGC
Source organism: Agapanthus africanus (assembly GCA_030015575.1). Taxonomy (NCBI): domain Eukaryota; kingdom Viridiplantae; phylum Streptophyta; class Magnoliopsida; order Asparagales; family Amaryllidaceae; genus Agapanthus; species Agapanthus africanus. The sequence continues at coordinate 18,611,360 of JASDDO010000022.1, forward strand.
GGCGTCGCAGGCCCGCCGCTCCTCCTCCCTCCGGCTCCAGCCGCCGCATTCCTCCTCAGCCGCACTCCGGCGAGGGCGGGGCTCCGGATCCGGCACTGCTTCGGGTTTCGGGACTGGTTCTGCGCCTGGGCCTTCTTCATGGGTTTAGGGTTAGGTTCGCAGGTTGGGATCCGACAACATTGAAGAGAGAAAAAAGAGAGAACAAAGAGAGAGAGGATGAAGGCGAAAGGAGTGCACTAGAGAGAGAGAAAGATCTAGATTTTGGGGGGGTAAAAACGAATAATGAGAGGGTGTCGTCCTAAAGTAGTTAAATACGTAGGTAGCTAAAGCCCTCCTATAGATGGTAAGTTTTTGCATGTATCCCCCTCGCATTTACCTTAATTGTACCGTAATTAGAGGGCGGGACAAAATGAGAATTTTTTTATTGGCTCTTTTCTTTTTTGGTTTCGAGAGCAGGGCTTACACATAATTTGTGTTGATCATGAGAGACAACAGAGAGATGAACTTTTGAGTTAAGAAGGTTGCTCGCTGGTTTTCCATGATTGTTAGACGAGATGAAAATGGGATGATAACTGATTAGATAGTGGAAATGATCGGTGTTTGTATGGATAGTTAAGTTGATCAAGGTGAAGTTTGGACTTTGCTCAAATGTTATTCCAAAACAAAGATCATTTATTTTGCAATCTCAAAATGCAGTATCTTTTATGTTCGGAAAACAAATTCTTATTAATCTAAAAAATGTCTCATGGTTTTGCCCGATGTGCTTAAATTTTAGGATAAATTGTCAAAAAGCCCTGGGTCCCTTTCAAACTATGTAAAACCCTTGGACTTCTTGCTCTTGTAAAAAACAAACAAAATCCCGCGTATATCAGTTGTTGTAATATTTAAGCAGTTACAGTTGCCTGTAACATCTAAGTAGTTGTCTGTAATATCCAAACAGTCGAGAGAATATAAGGCCTAAATGAAATACAGTCCAGGTTTTTTTACAAATATCTTAAACAGTAGTCACTTACCAGCAATTTCGAAAATTACAGAGGTTTCTAGACAACTCTGCCCTAAATTTTATACCATCATGTCATGGACCATGGTACCCTGATTTTGTTTAAACTCATTTTGAGTCTATTATCTTGGTTTATTTGACAGAAGTAAGATTGCAAATTTATCGAGGTCAATTAAAAAATATAAATTTTTGTGTCGTGTACAAAATGCTATGGGCTATATCCAATGGTCTAAAAATACAGAGGGGTGGTGTGAAACTTATCAGAGGGTCCCACAGCTGAAATTGACCGGATGCATAGCGGGAACACAAAATTAATGCAGGTATATTGTCACCATGTATTTTGCCGTATCAACACCAACTGTGCGAAAAATTAATCTTTGTGCGGGTTTAATTAATTTGGACAATTAGTTAACATGCCATAATATCATACATGAACATTTAATAAAATAATATGCTTTTTATTTTTGCGTGCCGATATTCCCAAACAATAAAATCCACACCAAAACATGTGCATAACCTGTGCATAGACATCATTAACCCCAACTAAATCAGCTTTTAATTTTGGTCTTCTTATGTTGTCCTTACTCTTGATCCGGATCTGGATCCCTTTCACCGCGTCGATATGGCACTGTCCCGTATCGATCGCAAAATTGTCGTCGTCAGCGAGATCATAAAGATCCGCAGCTTCGTGGGCTCGTTGGCAACTCGATCGAGTTCCTCCATCATGCTGCCGAGATCCTCCTGCGATAAGATCGAGATCCGCTAAGGTCAAGAAACGCCGGAAGGAGATGATCCGGTTGGAGGAAAGGGTGGAGGTTGTTGGAGAGGTTGAGAAGGTGGAGATGGGAGAGGAAAAGGGATGAGGCGGGAAGGGATGGGGCGGGTGAGATTGGAGGAGGAGATGTCGAGGGCGACGCCGCGACGAGTGAGGGGTCGCAGGCGGAGGAGGGAATTAAAGGTTGATGTATTTATGATTAATTTTGTGCATACACGAGTTTTGATATGGGTTTATCAAATAATGTGTTGATAATATCACCACCTTTTTTTTAACCGATAACCTATGCTTTAAATGCAATTCACATTTGAATGCAGCTGTGAATTAATTTTGCTACCGTCCATGTGAGTGGCTCGACTTCTCTCGAAAGAAGAGCAAGGGAGCTCAAAAAGAAAGGCTCTGATCACAGCAGCCGAAACATCTTCTTTTTTGGTCCTTACTATCACGTAACCTAACCAAGGTTAATTATCAACACGAATTCAACTGCTTGTTGCTCCTGCGGTGTCATTCAAAGGGAAGAAATGATCCGTTAGTTATCTTTCTTTTTTCTAAACATGGCCTACCTTGATTGGCTATTCTCTCTGTTCCATTTTCTATCCTTGTCGGCATTTTTCATAGAAGCTAATGTATTGGTGATGGTCTTGCTATACATTTCCTTTTTATATAAAGATCGTTTAGAAGATACTGTGATAATAATATTATAACTTGTTATAGCCTTATGGTCCAATATTTTGAACCCGATCTGAGTTGTTAGAGAAACGAGAAAAGTCTCTCTTTCGTGACCGTATCGCACACGAAGGTTGTTTGAGATTGTGAAGATCGATCTCGGAAATTTGTTGATGAAAATCTGGGCAATTTCGAAGGGGATAGGATAAATGCCTACATAAGTGAGAAGAGTGTATCTCTCTCGATCATCGATAAGAATTGGCTATTCTCCGAGCCCCCAAATCATCATTGAAATCTCCTCTCCATTAATCTTTCACCCGTATCAGAGCAAGCGACAATCCTTTCCGGCGTCGTCCCATCCTGCTCGTCGTACCTTTCGAGTTCAGCAACGACCGACTTCGCTGCCTAGATCATCAACCACCGCCAAAATTAGCGACTGCTGCGTTGACCGCGACCGCGACCCCTGGATCCGACCTCACTTAGATTATTCTTCGCTGATTCCAAGATCCAGTGCTTCGATCTCGATCTCGTTTTCACTCACCGCTTGCTTCAATTCTGCAATCATCAGATTTTTTTTTTTGTCTGGAGATGAGGTAATATCACGAATTTTTTTCCATTCCAGATTTTTTATTATCAGAAAGTGTTATGGATTAGAAGGGATTAGATATTTTTATTTAGAAGGCCTGTTTATGTGTCTTTACAATAGTGGTATCACTAACTTCAAATCATTTTATATTTTACTTTATACTTAGCTATCCAACTCAGTTGGTAATCATTAACTCATAACACTTGTCATGCTCTCTTTTTGTTCGGGTTCGAACCTTAGTACCTTTATTTTTCTGCTTTTAATTTTTATAAGTTTTGCATAACATTATTTATATTTGTTTATGTTTTTCAGTCCATAACATATGGGTCAAAAAGTACATCCCGGTTGATCAAGTCAAAATCAATCAACCCCCCGCTAAACAGGTCCAAGCCCAAGTCAAGACTGAGCATGGAGGGGGCCGGCTCCATGCCAAAAATGAGGTGATAAATTTGTTTAAATATATTTTTTAGAAATAAATGTATGAAAAATAGGCAAAAATCAAAAAATTTTGTAAACCTCATAGCTTATGTGCAAAAAGAAATAAGCACATAAGCCATGGGATGACACAAGTGCCATTTTGAAAAGCCCAAGGGACTATATGTTAAGTGTGTATCATATAAAAGGCAAACATGATGAGAAAATAAAAGAGGACTTTTCATTCTCTCAAAAAATTATGGGGTTTGTGCCTCCATCTTCTTTCTTTCAAGCTCTCCATTTTCTTTTCATTTTCGTTTAAATCAAGATTTTAACTCTCTTTTTTCCCAAAAAAAAATAGCTTTTCACCATAAAACCCTCAAAAGGGAGTTCAGATCTCCTATCAAATCACTAAAAGGGAGATTTTTAATCCCACCTCCCTTTTTCTCCAAGATCCAGCAAAAGGAGAGGAGGAGGAGGAAGACACACCTCCAAAAATCCCACTTTGGAAGGATACGAGGCTCCAGGGAGAAGAAATGAGTCCCCTTTGATCATCTCTGAAAATCTTCGAGAAGTTCAACTCCAAGATCTAAATTCTTAAAGGAGTTTAACTCCACATCCGGACTTTTAGGAGTTTAACTCCAAATCCACAGCGGCTTTCTTACATAGAAGTTTAACTTCAAATCCAAATCTTTTAGGAGTTTAACTCCAAGCCTGTACCTAATTCTTATTTAGGAGTTCAACTCCAAAACCCCTCGGGGGTTCAATTCCCAGCCTAGGGGCTAAAGCCCCTTTCTCCGTTGGTGTTTCCAGCGGTCGCGTGCCGCGCACGTGACCTGCGGGCGCCCAGCGCCCACACGCCACTCATGCGTCTTTAGGACGCTTCTCACCCCTCTTTTTCTCTCACGTTCCATACTCAAAACACAATACAACACACGCACACTGCACATTGAGTTCGCATGAATAGTTTTACCTGTCAATCGGAGGTTCTCTCGCTCCAAAAACGAGAGATAATTAACGGCAGTTTAGTCCGCGGCTGTCGGATATTCGGATCCCCACAATCAATAAACCCCAGCCTACCCCAGACAAGGGAAATCTGTAATACGCTTAACAAGCGACGCGTATTTTCCATCTCAATGGGGTGAAGAAGAACACTCTACAGATTCTGGCACGTCCGGTGGGACCATTTCTCTCCTCCCATATTTCGTGTTAAACATTTATGCGAACTCAATCGACATATATGTCGATTGCCTGTACTGAAATCATGTTTTTTGTGCAGGATAACAGCTTTCCGATTACAATCCTCAAATTCAACGAGAATGTCTCCAAGGACCAGTTCGATCTCTGAGGCAACTCCGATCACGTACGTTGTCAAGATTAATGCCCGCGTGGTTCTCCCTGCGAGTCTTAGCTAGCAATGGGAAGAACAACCCCGTCAATTTGGTTCCATCATCATCTACCCTTCCGGAAGCGTTCATCTGGCGGAGGTCCCGACAAACCAAGCGGCCAAACTGACCTCGAGAGGCAAGAGGCCGAATGTTGTGATCGCCAAAGCATCCCACCCCAAATGAAAATCCATATTTGAACTTCTCTCTACAATTCCGGCTGGGGGCAAGGCCGTCAATACCAATGAAGCTACGAAGCATCTCCAGCAAGCTCAAACGGTGCCCATGACAATCGCGTGAGCGGGAGTCTTCTATGGACTCTCTGTCAATCGGTCTACGGCGTCTTCCTGAAGGCCGAAGCCTGCTTAGTGCTCAAAACAGAAAAGTAATGGCAGAAGCGGCTCAGATATTTTAACGACTCTGAAATCCCTTTACAAAATTACTTGTTTATTGTATAGAAAATGTATTTTAGCCTGTTGTAAAGTGTAACAACTCCAATTTTAATATACATAAAATTGTTTAAAAGTTAATATACACTTGGGGTATTTACAATTCCTGTGAGTATTATAAGTATTTGATTCAATTTTGAACAACAAGAAAGAGCTTGTAGCTCACTGGTAAGACCTTGCACTACTGAACCAAAGCACCGGAATTCAAATCTCATCAGCCACATATTATTTTTATTTAAAATTCTTTTAATCTTTTAGAAGCCCAAGAGTTGCACGTGCACTACACGTAATAGGGTAAGTTACAGAATAATCTAACAGGTGCAATATGCTAGTTGAAGCGTCGTGAACACGTGGCATCAATACGAGCTCCCACCTCATGACTCGGGCCGGCGAGATGGTGACTCGGGCCTGCGCCGCCGGTTCAACTCTGTTGGGGTAAAAATTTACACCCCGGTTGACCGAGTCAAAGTCAAGGTCAACCTCAAGCCAGGTGGGCCCAAGCCCAGGTCAAGTGGGCCCATGCCCAGGTCGAGTCCGAAACATGAAGCGGACGACCCTCCCCATGTCAAAAATGAAATCATGTAATAAATAATTTTTATGTAATTTTTTATGCATGAATGTAAACAAAATGGGTATAAAGCCAAATTTTTGTAAGCCCATGCTTTATGTGCAAAAAGAAATGGCACATGAACCATGGGATGGACAAAATGCCATTTTGTAAAGCCCAAGGGGCTATATGTAAATGTGTAAGCCTATATAAGGCAACATGATGATGAATAAAGCATACACTTTTTCACTCCCTCAAAAAACTAGGGCCTGTGCCTCTTTCTCCTTCTTCAAGGTTCTAAAAACCTTCTTCTTTCTTTTGAATTAAATCAAGAGTTTAACTTTTCCTTTCTCAAAAATAAATAGTTTTCACCACAAAACCCACAAAAGGGGAGCTCGGATCTCCAGTCAGAACTCGAAAAGGGGAGACTTTTAAGTCTCGCCCCCTTTTCTCCAAGATCCCGCCGATCAAGAGCAGGAAGAAGAAGACCCATCTCCAAAAATCTAATTTTGGACAGATCCAAGGCTCAAAAGAAAAGCCAAAGATTCCTAGAAGTTTAACTCCTTTCTAGATCTGTTGGAGTTTAACTCCATAAATTAAATTTCTGCTAGGAGTTTGACTCCAAAAATCCCCTTTGGGAGTTCAACTCCCCAACCCAGGGGCTAAGTCCCTTCCCGCGGTCACTTGTGTGCCACGTGACCCCGGGCGCCAAGGCGTCGTTCAGTCACGTGTGTGCCACGTGACCCCGGGCGCCAAGGCGTCGTTCGGTCACGTGTGCCCACGTGACCCCGGGGCGCCAAGGCGCCCATCGGTCACGTGTGCCCACGTGACCCCGGGGCGCTGAGGCGCCTAATGGTCACGTGTGCGCCACGTGACCCCGGGCACCAAGGCGCCCTTCGGTCACGTGCGCCACGTGACCCCGGGCGCTGAGGCGCCCTTCGGTCACGTGTGCCCACATGACCCCGGGGCGCCTAGGCGCCCATCGGTCACGTGTGCCCACGTGACCCCGGGGCGTCTAGGCGCCCATCGGTCACGTGTGCCCACGTGACCCCGGGGCGTCTAGGCGCCTATCGGTCACGTGTGCCCATGTGACCCCGGGCGCTGAGGCGCCCAATGGTCACGTGTGCGCCACGTGACCGCGGGCTCTGAGGCGTCCAATAGTCACGTGTGCGCCACGTGACCCCGGGCACCATGCGCCCACATGCTGCGCACGCGTCTTTAAGACGCTTTTCCCCCCTTTTTTTGTGTGCACTCCACACTAAATATGCCTCCCCCGTTAGAACAAATTTCTAACGGGGCGCTGCCCCGCACCTCGCAAGGGGGCTGCTAGCCCCCTTGACCCCCAGCCCGCTATCCGGGTAGCGGGACCCCCGTAAAAACTCTGCGGGCCCCCCAGTATATCCAAAACCCTTCCAAAATACAACACTGCACATTGAGTTCGCATGACCAGTTTAACCCGTCAATCGGAGGTTCCTTCGCTCCAAATGCGAGGGGTAATTAACGGCAGTTTAGTCCGCGGCTGCCGGAGAATCGGATCCCCACAATCAATAAACCTCAGCCTACCCTAGGCCGGGGGAATCTGTAATGCGCCTGACAAGCGCGCGCGTATTCCCATCTCAATGGGGTGACGAAAAACACCCTACAGGTTCTGGCACGCCCGGTGGGACCAATCTCTCCTCCCATATTTCGGGTTAAGCATTCATGCGAACCCAGTCAATATATATACCTATATTTATACTGAAATAATGCTCTTTCATGCAGATTTTCAAACAATCACCTTCCGACGATGTCTTCGATGATGAACTC